>JAVYIG010007066.1:0-107760 GCA_035222895.1 Strongylocentrotus droebachiensis
AACCTTGTGAAATGGATCGCAATTCAGCCATTGGCTGCGATGATCTTTTTAATAAAAACCATTTCTATCTTCTATCTATTTACATGTCTGTCTTGATTGATTCTAGAGCTGATGCTGGTGAATGGCCTTTTTCGAAGAGTTCTTGCAATTTCATCTGTGTTTCCTCTGACACATCACGTTCCCGCAAAGAGTCTGCAGTATGGATGAGGTGGTTATGGTTGTTGTTGATTTCAATCTGACATGGGTATTCAGGAAGGTAGGGAACAGGAACAGTAGCACTGCCAGAAGTATGCAAGATTATCACACTGAAGCAATGTTGTATGTTGTATTGCAATAAATGACTCAATATCAAGACAACTACCCCGCGAATGATTCCCACCTGGAAACTTTGCGGAGAACACTCCCCCCCCCCCCCCCAAGGACACGGTTCCCAGGAGGTCAACCCCCCCCCCCCCCCGACCAAAGTCAACAACAGGCTAACTAAATAAAAGTTAAAAATCATAAACATTAAAAGCAAACAGGTCTACCAAGTTCAGATTTTTTGCAAAATTTGCCATGAAAAAGAAGAAAAAAATACTTCTGTGTGTCATTCCGCAATGCACATTTGCATATGCAAATATACTGGATTTCAGATATCATCTTCAGTCAAAATGGAAAATGTCATCCCCGAAATAAAAAATAATTTGTTAAAATGACTGAAATATGTCAGAAATCTAGATGCCAGAGAAATTTGAATTTAAAAATGACAGTGCACAAATGTCATTCTGCAATGCCAAGAATTGTCCATATCAAAAACAGACTTGGAGAGGGGGGGGGGGGGGGGGGGGGGGGGGGGGTCATTCTGTGAAAATACAAATATCTTCAACAGTATTGGAAAAGCGAGTTCTTCATTGTTAGTGTTGTGTCTGTCTGTTGTGCATACATTGAATTTTAAACATACCGTGACTTCTTCTTCTTGAACTGTGTCCTCTTTACCGTGATGATCATTGTAGCTGGGCAGTTTGTGTTTTTTGAGGCCATCCTCTTATCAGCACTCTCAGAACGAGGCATGGTATTGTGATGACATCGAAAGTACCGTTTGTACACATTCACCTTTCCTTTAGTAACCTTTCCTGAATGCAATCTCCTTGTCATTTTACAATTTTCCTGAAAATCTTTTCGCCATTGTTCAGCTTTGTCTTCATTTTCAATGGTTGTCCGTATCACAGCTTTAAAGTCTGACACACTGGAATATGTGGGGCTCTCAGGAAACTTGTATTCATATCCTTTTGGAAGAAGTTCCTGCAAAAGAGACAAACATGTGCAATAAATACTGATAACATGATGGTAGACTAACCCTTACCCTATGGCAGACTACATATGATCGGGGGTCCTAAAGCTACGCACCATACAAATCACATACACGCGCAATGCAACGCGTTCAAATCGGAGTAAAAGACACACCGATACATTCAGTCACTTTCAATATCAAGATTTGCATTCATTTATTGCATGCCATGTGCGTAGCTTTAGGACCCCTTCATTTTTCCAAACAAAATTTGACGTATAGGCATTGATATCGACCTGATGTGCATAACTGGCATTCACCCGTTGTAATTTTCTCCACAAATCAACTTTAGAATATGTAAATTAAATCAAGATATGGAATGAAATTTGGAGAAACCAATGATTTTTGTGACTTTTCAGCTGCTGAAAACAGAGTGCGTAGCTTTAGGTCCCTCCATCATACATGTAATTAACATTTCAGCGGGAAAAATAAATTACTGCCTGGGAAAAAGTGCAGAATACGGCCAAATATGTAAATTGACTTTGTTTATTGACCTACGACGAGCGATGTACAGTAAAACTGTTTATACTATAGACTGCCAGTGTCAACGACCTACAATCAATGATTTTAGGACCTATCACTTATCAGTCATGGTCTAACACTACAGTACAGTGTATAGTGACAGTGTGAGTGTCACTCTCACTCAGTCAAGCCCACACAGTCACAACTCACACTCACATTCACAGTCAAAACTCGTGATCGGTACTTGGTACTTGGTTGTTGTTCCTCCAAAAGATTCCTAGTGGAATTTAAACTGGAGGTCGTGGTGGCAGAGGGTGGACTTATTTCGGAAGGAGTGCTACTTTAAACTTTGCTGAGTCAGTCAGGGATACTAATGTCGAATCGAGATCATTCATCGGTCACGGTGATCAGTTACTAATTCCCACGGAATACGATATAAAAGACTACTTCTGTTTCAAACATGCCAAAAGTATACGCATAATAAGCACATTGCATGATATGCTGGACTATAAAGAAAAAATTAGTCAAGCTAGTTTTATCTATCGATATGACTATGTACCTGCACAGAAGAAACTTCGAAAACCGCCATCTCGCCTGTCCTCTTTCCTAGATCCTCAGCAGAATCCTCACCGCAAAAAAGTTAGTCCACGCGCATGCGTACTCATACTCCGAAGACGAAAGTCATGAATATTCATATAATGAAGCCCCAAAGGTTCAGGAAAAAAAAATCGCAGGCGGGCCTCTGGATGCTCATCTGACCGTAATTAAATACCTAAAAACCCCAAGCTTCCGGGGGTTATGCCTCCTGGACCCCACCAAGGGCCCTAAGGCAGGCCCGTGGATGCTCATCATCTGACCGTAATTAAATACCTAAAACCCCTGAGCTTCCGGGGCTCTGCCCCTTGGACCCCTCCAAAGGCCCTAAGGCGGGCCTCTGGATGCTCATCTGACCATAATTAAATACCTAAAAAACCCGAGCTTCCGGGGGTTATGCCCCCTGGACCCCACCAAGGGCCCTAAGGCGGGCCCGGGGATGCTCATCTGACCGTAATTAAATACCTTAAACCCCTGAGCTTCCGAGGGCTCTGCCCCCTGGACCCCACCAAGGGTTTCTAAGGCGGGCCCCTGATGCTCATCATCTGACCGTAATTAAATACCTAAAACCCCTGAACTTCCGGGTGCTCTGCCCCCTGCACCCTACCAAGGGCTCTAAGGCGGGCCCCTGGATGCTCATCTGACCGTAAGTAAATACCTAAAAACCCGTGAGCTTCAGGGGGCTCTGCCCCCTGGACCCCACAAAGGGCCCTATAAGGCGGGCCCCTGGATGCTCATCTGACCATAATTAAATACCTAAAACCCCTGAGCTTCCGGGGGCTCTACCCCCTGGACCGCTTCAAGGGCCCCAAAGCGGGCCGCTGGATGCTTATCTGACCGTTATTTAATACCTAAAACCCCTGAGCTTTCGGGGCCCTGCCCCCTGGACCCCACCAAGGTCCTTAAAGAGGCCCCTGGATGCTCATCTAACCGTAATTAAATACCTAAAATCCCTGAGCTTCCGGGGGCTCAGCCCCTTGACCCCCTGCCGAGGCTTGACCCCACGCCAATTTACGCTCTACCTGATCGTTAATACTCCACTTTGAAAAACGTTCCGCGGGACATGCATGTAACGTGTACGACTGGTGGTGATGCAGATTTTTCGTCTGCTCCCCCCCCCCTCCCCTTCCGAACGTTTTTTCTCATTACGTCTCTGCCCTCGGAAGGTGAGCCCCCTGGAATGTTTGCCCCCCCCCCCCAATCCCAAACTGCTTCCGACGCGCTTGGTTATTATTGTTGAAAAGGTTTATCAAGATGGTTTGAATCTGATGAATTAGTTCTGTGACACAGGGAAATTTACTAACAGATTACTGTCAGTTCATGTCTAACAAAATTGTCTCAACCTGAACTATCTATAGATAATTTATTTTTATTATTTGTTTAACGTGTCACAGACTATATAAGATCTAGTATGTAAGTTTATGATGAAGAAATGGGTCCTTGGTTAACGCAGTAAGTGATAAAAGGTGACAATATAAGCGTCTGTTACGAAATACTCAAGGTGCAATGAACTGAATTAAAAATGAAAAAAATAGTATGTCTAAAATTGATACAGAGATATGAGTTGGGCTAGAGGTAAGGTCGGCTGTCTGCCTTCGTCTACAAACTGATTCTAATTCACGTAGTTTATATGGTAACGTTAAAGGTTAGTTCCCAGAAATAAAATCAAGTTCATAAAAACCCAATTACATGTAGAACACACACCCACACACACATATTGAATCACTACAAGTAGTAGGAATTTCAATAGTTATATGGTAAATTGTATCTTTGTCTCTTTCGTATAATTTTTTATAGTGGTTAAAATGTTAACATTTATGATATTGGACTACCATAAAACTCATGTTTTGTGGTAGGCCCAATGTTTTATTTTGAGTATTTCATTTTTTGCATACATTATGTCGGAAACCTACCATTCTAATAATTTCATCCCCAGTACCAAGAAACGGATCCTGCTCAGACAGCTGATGTGTGAGCTCCGAGTATTCATGTAATCCCGATGGTTGCTACTGTGACAGCATATGTGTTGATAATGGAAACTGTTGTGACGACTATTCCGACGTATGTCCCACCCCTGGGAATGGAACTGCACAGCCTCCAACACAGTCTACTACGCCCTCGTTGATTCTCAATAGTAATAAGCTTTCAATATATGATCATCTAGCCCTTACCCCTACTTCTGATCTTTACAGTTCATGTAAAATTTATGAGTAATTTCATAGGAGAACAAATGCCAGTAGAATATATTCTTTGGGGACTGCTGTACCAATTAACGATTTGTTCCATATTCATTTAACGAATTTCAGGTTGGATAAATCCTCCACTTCAACTTCCCAGTAAAGTGTAAGACATTAACACAATTATATTTAGATCAATTTTTTAAATAACATTTAATTTGGAAAATGTATATAATGTTTAAGGTGCAAAATTGGTAATGTCCAAAACTGATTAAAAAAACATCGATAACATGAACAATTAACATTTTAACTCTAGAGTTATTTATCTAACCCTGATAAGTTTCATAATTGTATAATGTACTATTTTGAAACGTCTGTTGGGTCTCATATATGAAATACAGTGGCCCGTATTCTGAAGTCTGGTTTAGTTTAACCCTGGTTTAAGTTTAAGTTAACCCGGGTTTTAAGTTGAGCCAAGGTTTAAAGGTAAAGACCAGTAATGGTCATGCGATTGCATTGTGAAAGAAACGTTGTGGGATCGATCAGAAAAGGTCGATCATCTAGCATCTAGCATCTGCAAGGTTCTGGAATCATCAAAATGATAAGAAATTTTGCCCATTCTTCGTAAAGTTACAAGCACTATACACAGAAAGATGTATATGGGACTACCCTATCTCTCTCACCAGACCATGAGAGAAATAAATTTACCAAATATATGAATTAGTAGGCGGTTTCCCGGCAAATTTTTTATCATCATGTATTAGTCAAAACATATTCTTTCACATGATTGGTAATGAGAGCTTCCATTTCATTTTTTTGAAATTGGGGCGTTGCCAATACTGGTCTTTACCTTTAACTACAATGGAGATGAAGTCTGCTTCTACTGAACATGCTCAGTAAAGCTCACCCATCTTTTTAGTCTAACCTTATCATACCTCCTACCTATTCGTTTACTCTTTGCAGTCATGGTTCCAACAGTGGGAAAAAATCACTTAGGATAATGAGTCCTATTGCTACATGGTTACAAACACACACACACACACACACACACACACACATACCCACACAAAAAGAAAACAACTGCTGAAATGCTGTACACGGGTCGCGTCTGTTTTCCTTTGCATATTTGGCTTGCGTATTGCTGCGTGTTTATGACAAGCCGTTTTAACATTTATTCCTATTTCTTGATATCAAGAATTACCATTGCTTTACAACAGAAAATCATTTCTTAATACCCACAAAATGGGAATAAATGTTAAAACGGCTTGCCATTTAATACGCAGCAATATGCAAACCAAATATGCAAAGGGTGACTGAGGCATTAGCTAGCCCAGATTGAGATCGCGAAGGAAACATGCGCATGCGCACTCGCGAAGGAAACGAGCGCATGCGCACATGGAATCCGGAAGGGTTGTTAATAGGGTGATAGTAATTGCAAAACAAATCAACTTATCGTAAGCTCAATCGGTAAGGACAGCGTTTAACTAATATAACTTTGGAGTTGACCTGAGGGTTCGAATCTCATTATTTATTCAGTTTGTTTGCCTTTATAAATAGTGAGGCAAGGCAATAAATATTCAAAGTTTAAGCGTTTGTGACATCTTTGCAAGCTATCGTAGCTTGTTATGTATTGACATGAGTTCATACTGGAACCTGGGCTCGCTGTGGTACGAAAAAATAAGACGCACACGGGGCAGACGTGTATGAATAAGGTTAGGGGCATGTTTGTCTGCGCAGCCTCCACATCACGTTTTGAGACATTGCTATAAACATGAAGAAAAATTGAGCCTCGAATAAAACGAAGACTGTTCCCATAGTGTAATGTTATCATAGTTATCTGATATTGTTATAAATTATTGAATGCATTAATGATAATAATATACATAGTACAATTACATCTCCTTAGCATGTTACTTAAATGATGAAACAACCCAAATGAGACGTAAATTGAGTGAAATTATTTCCTTCTCTTCACCTGGTTATAGCTGATGAATGCGAATTCCCTGCGGGCCCAGAGCACGGGTGGTCACTAGATGGCTCCAGACAGCAGCCTGGAGATATCTTTCAATCTGGTGCAACGGTTTCATTCAAATGTGATTATGATTACCGCTTGGTTGGATCTAAGGAAATCACATGTGTGAAGGATCAATGGTCGGATGATCCTCCCGTATGTATAGGTATGATGGGGAGCCTTATGTATGCGCACTTAACATTTCACTTGAGTGTACCCCTCCCTTCATATGTCCGCACTTCTATGTCAATTTAATCTTTCAAAAAGAACTTAAAGGGCAAGTCCACTCCAAAAATAACTTACTTTCAATAGAAGCAGAAAAATCATACAAACCAATCAAAAAAAAGTTTGAGCAAAGTCGGATAACTCATTTGAAGATTATGAACTTTTAACGACATGAAAAACGTTGAAAACCACAAGACAAGATTGGCAACTCACTCATGAATATGTGGCGTCATTTTCTCACTTTACACTACTAGTAACTGTTATCTTTATATTGATAATTTGCATTTCCCCCTTAAAATCTAATTTCCTTACACCAGCATCTATTAAATTATATTGATAGTAATCTGTTTTTGTGTGGATGCACTTAATATAGAGTAATTTTTCCAGTTATTTTATGAAAAATTTGAATTTTGATTAACTAATTATATTAACAAAACAATGATTATGAATAAAAAATATTCAGAAAATAGTATCAATTCTTTAAAGTTCATAAAAGATTTATGTGAAATGTCATGCACGCAATATAATACAAATCATTTAACCTGGGCAAAGGCATGGGGAAATCGAGTTTTTCGGGATAAAATGGGAAATTAATGCGATAAACATATATAAATCAATTAATGAATAGTGAGGCAATGACGTCACAAACGAATAGCCAAATTGGCAATTTTTGTAATGACTTTATAAGATCCATACTAGTTCATACTTTTTCAAAAATTCATAACTTCCTTAATAGATTTTACTCAAATTTGTTTTGCTCTGTTTTTTTTTTTTTTTTCTGCATCAATTAAAAAAAAATAATAATTTGGAGCTGACTTAGCCTTTAAAGAGCCACTCTATCTCAACTAACATAGTGTTTCAAAACATGAATACACCTCTGCCTATTAATATTCCAGCGTCTGATTTTTCAAAAAATCTCTAAATTGACGAAAAATGTATAACTATCCATTTTTCACAGATCTCCCGCTTGCTGGGCTATGCCCCTCGAAAAAAGGTTAATACGGTCAGGTGGCCTTGATGACGATGTCATTGCGGGCATATCCGATTTGACCTAAAACTAAGGATCTTACATTAGGAATGACGAAATTGCCAGAAACGTAATGGGATTATCAAGTGCATATGATTTTACGGATAAATGTCTTTTTTTTTTCTTCCAATTGATATCATAGTTTGCCTTTTAAAAGAAATTTTAATGCCTAAACCACCCTCCTTTTCAGCGGAGAGGCGCCTGCAGTGACGTCATAAACGGTTGCGCAATACACACAGAGAAATAAAAGGTGTTCTTGGGGAGTAAAACGAAATTGGAAAATTAGGGCACCCCTATTACACCTTTTAGGGAGTAAAACACATAGAGATACGCAAGGGTGTACAGAATAGTCATTTGAGGGGTGTAATTTTACACCCTATTTTAGTCAGACAAGCTCTGATTGGTCAGTGCATAATGTGCATGCGCTACAGCAATGGCGCATCGTGTCGATATAGGTACTGCCAAATGAAGGAAAATGTGCATAATTTACAATTTTAGTCATGTTGGGGGAATTATTATGTTTCATTTGAACATATTATTTGTGTAAAAGTTATCTGATCAAGAATAAGGGGTTGTACCGAAGGTTATATTTGATAATTTAATGAAATTAGCAGAAGTGTTGTTTTATTAACTAGTACATAATTGTCTCCTTATACGTGTAAGTCAAGGTAAGATTTTCAATAAGTCAGGATTGGGTCTGATCCAATACGTCCATCCATAAGTTGGTTCTTACCGTCTGCACTTGTGTGGAGTTCACACGGACTGTTGTTTAGGTAAGCAAGCCCACTCGAAAAATAACTTACTTTCAATCAAAGCAGAAAAATCCGACAAACCAATCAAAATAAGTTTGAGCAAAATCGGATAACTAATAAGAAAGCTATGAACTTTTGAAGAAAAAAAAGTAAAGCTATGGAACAATAATAATCACAACACAATGAGAATCACAATTGCCTAGATAGTTATCAGTTTGTGACGTCATGTCCTCACTATTTATCAATTGCTTTATGTGGTTTAATCCCATTTATTTCCCTTTTTATTCCCCAAAAGTTGATTTCCCCATGCCTTTGCCCAGGTTATATGATTTGTATCATATTGCGTGCATGACATTTCACAAAATCTCTTCATGAACTTTAAAGAATTTATACTATTTTCTGAATATTGTATATTCATAATTATTGATTTTTATATAATTTTTTTTTTTTAAATTCCCATTTTTCATGATTTAACTATTCTATATTAGTGCATCCACACTAAAAACATATTACTATTAATCTAACTTGGATGCTGGTGTGAAGAAATAAGATTCTTAAGGAGAAAATAGGAAATTTATATCATCAATATAAATAAAAAAAATAGTGGGTAGTGAGGACATGACGTCAAAGACTCATGAGTGAGTTGCCAAATTGTCTAGCGATTTTCAAAGTTTTCAATGTCATTAAAAATGCATGACTTTCTTATTAGTTATCCGATTTTGCTCAGACTTTTTTTGATAGGTTAGTTTAATTTTTCTGCTTCTATTGAAAGTAAGTTTTTTTCGAGTGGACTTGGGCTTTAAAGCTTTTCGACATATAACTCGAGATTCTGGTCTGATTTCTTTAGATCAGTGAAACGTAGACAAAAGGGTGATAATCAGTGACTGTTAGGTGATTGCGAAGCGTGGATGATTGATTGGATGATCAATTGGTTGATGCTGTGCATCAGAAGGGTCTAGATTAACTCCCTACAGGGTGTAGAATCGATCATATAGGGTATAAAATTCAACCCCACGGGTGTAAATTTGAACCCATTTTTCATGAAAATGGAAACAAAAGGTGTAAATTAAGCACCATTGGGTGCAAATTTCAATCCTTAAAGGGAGTAAAATCATAACTTTGGGGTGCAAATTTACACCTTCTCGTGGGATGTAAATTTACTCCCTACATTGGGGAGTAAATTTACTCCCTGAGGTGTGTCACTTATGCGACAAGCATTTACTCCCTACACTCAAAAAACTGAGGTGCTAAATGTTGGGTGCTGAGTGAGATTCTGCACTTGAAGTGCCAAAATCAGCACTTGACGGGTTAACTTTAACAAGGAAACCGAAACGTGCTGAATATTTGAGTGCTGAAAACGAGTGCTATAACAATATGCAGCACTTAACATCGAGTGCTGACTGCATAACCTGATCTGATTGGTCGGTTAGTATAATAGCTGTTACCTTGTGAATATTTGTTTTTGAATCAAATTCAGCTAAGAGATTCTTACATTCTTCATTCTCCAGGTCAATACCCAAGGCCTCAAAAGTCTGAATAACTTTGCTCCTTAAACTGTCAACAACATCAGTATTCAAAGCTGTTGCAGCAGATAACACTCTGTTTGTCATAGCATGGGTCATGTTGGTGTTTGATAAAAGAGAACCAATGAAAAATGCAGCTGGTCTCACTATGAACATGACAGACAATGAAAGCGGACAAAATATACAGTTCCTCAGGTAGACAAAGGAACATCCCTTGACTGCTATTATGTAAAATGTGTAAAACAGGTGAATATGCATGTGACACCTGTTCTACACATTTTTACATAATAGCAGTGAAGGGATGTTCCTTGGTCTACCTATGGAACTGTATATTTTGTCCGCTTTCATTGTCTGTCATATTCATAGTGTCTTGTACTGTCATTATGCATTGCTCCATCTTGTTCTTAAGTGCCAATTTGAAGGTCTTTACATTACTTATCTGCTTAATATTAGAAGGTAATTTATTCCATAGAGAAGCACCATCATAACTTATTGCATTCTTAAGGTATTCAGTATGACATTTATCAATAATCAGGTCGTGACGAGTACATTGCCGTGTATAAAAATTATGTTGAGTTGATACTTCTTGAAAAACATCTTTGTGAAAGTCTGAAGATAAATCGTTAAGACATTTAAAAACAAATATACATCTAAAATATTTAACCCTCTCTTGAAATGGTATGCATTTCATGCGAGTAAATAATTCCTTTGATGGGGTATACATATTACAGTTTAAAATCATTCTTGCAGCTCTCTTTTGTAGTTTAGTTATCTTATCTATATGACTTAAAAACCTGTTTCCCCAAATTTCACAACAATAATCATTTTGTGATTGTATGAGACATGTGTATAATAATTTCAGTGAAATGTCATCTACATATGGTTTAACTCTTCTAAGCATGGCAAGTCCGGCAAACACTTTTCTACATAAATAATCTACATGATCAGACCATAATATGTTTTCATCGATCATAATACCTAGACATTTAAAGATCCTACATTGTTCAACACATATATCTTCATACTTTAATGTAATACTGTCATTTTTAAAATGGTTTAATCTTTGTTTACTTCCGATGATCATAAATTTGGTTTTATCAACATTCAAATAGAGTTTATTACATTTTATCCATCTACATATAACATTAAAATCACTTTGCAATTTAATTTGTACATCCGAAAAGGTGGGTCCACTTACATAAAGTGTCGTGTCGTCGGCATACATTACAATTTTTCCATGTTTCAAAACATCTGACATATCATCTATATAAATCAAAAATGACTCTCTTTAACCAATTGCCTGGGGGTATCCTCTTCTAGATACTCCAATCCTTCCTTGATCGTTGTATATAGATTATCACCTCAGTCTATTAGCCAGTTTCCTTCTCTTCTTCATGTCTAACATTCGAGAGATATTTGAAGTCGGTAGTAGGTTTTCCTGATAGGCCTGGCTTTTTTGGAATTATACACACTGGCATACATATATTAGTGATGGCCTTAAAGGTAATACAAAGTTTTGGGAAGATTTGACAATGGGGGGATAGTGATTCTTTACCAATTTGATATATTTGGATGCCCCTGTGGATGTATTACAAGCACTAGAAAATTTAGCCCCTAAAACACTTCTGCTTTCGAGAAAAATTGTTATAAAAATTTACCGGTGCTCCCGGTAAATTTTGATAAATTTCAAATAGCGCCTACGGCCGTAAAATGGTAGCTGCGACCATAAACATCTCAGAATATGTAGTTGTGATATATAATTTCCAAACGGGAATAGCAAGTCGGTCGATTTCAGTTAGAAACACTGTTTAATAGCTTAATTAATATATTGACCTAGAGAGGGAGCTATACAACATAAAGAGTTTATTATTTACAATTTCATAACTTTAGACTCGATTTCAACAACGACAACGACCACTGAATAATGTAGGATCGCATATGCTTCCAATATGTTCATTTGAAACGAATTCATTACCCCATACCAAAACTTTGTATTACCATTAATAAACTGGTGCTATCCCTTATATGAAAATTACCATGGTACACGATATTTTCAGTTTGCCACGGTACCATGGTACTACCGTGGTATCAAAAATGGAATGTAAAATTTAACTGTAAAACCATCGTTTCCTGGAGATTTGTTGAATTTCGATGGGGCTTATGTTTTACCTTTTTTCAGAATCAATTGAACCACCAAAGAATAACGGATCGTGCTTAAACAGCTGTTGTAAGAGCTCTGAGTATTCTTGTCACCCCGGGGGTTGCTACTGTGACAGCTGGTGCGAGAGGAATGACAACTGTTGCGATGACTATGAAGACGTGTGTCCTAGCATAGGTGACAGTATAGGTATTCATATCTTTACTTCCTTCTTGCATTAATTCTACTACATAGTGCTAGGGGAACTTGACTACATATTCCAAAAGGATTAGTTATGTTTATGCTATACAGTTAAAAAAAAGTGCCAGATCATTAAAAGGAATCTCTGGCACACGAAACGCACCACAGCATTTGGATGTTACAATTCACATAGCATGTACTGCTAGATATACTTGCACAGCCCCTTTAGTATTGCTTTGGGCATATGGGCATGGACCTAGGTGGAAAAATAGCTTGGTAAATACCATTTTGCAAGGAAGAACTAAAAGCAGAAGATAATTTGCAGATATTAAAGCTAGGGCACGGACTGATAACAGTAGTAATAATAATATTAATAATAATAATGATACAAATATTGTTATTGTTATTTTGTATAATGTGATGATGGAGTTTATGATTAACAGTAACAATATGTAAGGATGCTTGTCATGAAACCACAACTTTTTTTATTTGTTTAATGCAATGTTTATTGATTTTTCTTTCTTTCTTTTTCTTCTCTTTTTTCCTCTTTTTTCTTCTCTTTTCTCCCTCTTTTTTCTCATTTTTTCCTCCATTACCTTCTCCTCATCATTCTTTTCTTTTCAAAACTTTATTTCAATCAATATCAGGTGCATTTGGCCGGATGTGGGGGTGGGGGGGAGGTCTGCGGATCACAGTTATTTGGTTAACTTTTTCCATTCCCGGGCAGCTCGACCGGATGCACCTGCTATTGCGATATTTGTATATGCCATCTATTGATTTTATCTCAATTCATGTTTGTTATATTGTTGTATTTATGTGACTTGATTTGCCAAATAAAATAATAATAATGATAATAGTAATAAAGGGAGTATTATTTAAAGGGACTTCAATGCTAGATGTACAATTAAAGATATTCTGAAAATTCGAGTGAAAACGGACCATTAATTCATGGTACAAATTGGGAAAAACTGATCTGATCGATTCCTTAATTCTCCCAACTAGGTCTAGATCTAGATCTATAGAACAATTTAATTTACATTTTAGGTGAATGGAAATCTCACAAAGCAATAAAATGGCTCTACATTCCATTCCAGACATTTAAGTGTTGACAAATTTTGTATAGCCTGTTTTATGTCTTTTTTTCATGGAAAATCGGTGGGGAAAATTCAAAAATGGTTGGGAGAATTTACTGTTAATCACTGTTAGAGGGTGCCTCACATCGACGCCTTCAAAGAAAACCATAGATATCTTCGTGGTTTGAGAATGTTTTCAGGATTTTTTGCCTGTCAGAGGGTTAGTACAGTAGAAGAAATATAGTAAGTAACATTTTATACAAAAAATAAGCAATTTTTTTCATCAACCTTCAACAATGTTACCAAGTCACTTTAATAACAGCTAACAACAGAACACAGATGCTACATGACGTTTTATTATCTATGAAGGTATATACTACATGTCTTAATATTCCCTTTCTGGTTATTTCCTATTTCCCTCTCTGTCTAGTCTCTCTAACTTCTACTTTTCCTCCCAACAAATCTTTCAAGAGACTTTCAAGAGACCCTTATACCTTACCCTAATCCAAATTGCTTCTTTGGTAATGATACAAGAATGCATTATACATATTTCATTTTACTTTCAGACGTGTTCATATCGAATACAACGTACAATATGCGAGGAAGTGAAAGCCTTCTTTTGTTATCTCCTAACTACCCTAGCAACTACAATAATCTCGAGAACATTCTATGGCATGTCAGAGCTGTCCATGGGCGCCGGTTCCTCATGAATTTCGGGACTGTGAGACTGCACTCAATCCGTGACTACGTTCGCATCTACACTGGGATCTCAGACGTATTTGAAGAGAGTACGCAGATATTCCACCTGACATATAACCCTTCTGGTGTTTTGCTTCAGTTTTATTGGTCTGTCCATTGTAATATGTGGCTGCAATTCTCAACCGATGCGTTTGGTACCGATCAGGGTCTCTTCATCGTCATAGCTTCTGCATATGGAGGTGAGAAACAGTGACTATACTTTTTCATATTAATTAACAGTACCAATTTTGACATTGCTTGCTTCTTCATACGTCTTGTTTCACTACGATTTTAGATTATTAACCATTCGAGACACTGAATATGTAAGCAGCCAATAACAGAATAATGTTGTATGCACCGTATAAACGAATCAAGATTAGGAAAGAAAAATCGATTCGAAAATCTGCTTACTAATTTGGCAACCAGGTAATTATTGTTAAGTGCTATCATCATTATCGTTACCCTATTGATGTAGAAGGCAACTACTTCTCTGTAAATGCGTATACATAGAATATGAGAAATGCTCAAACAACTTTCAAATATAATAAAGTTATGGATGCCTGAAAACAAATTATATATTTTTACCTTTAGGTTCTAACTAATATTCATTTTGTTTAATTCGGAGGATATCAGTATAATACAAAATATCGATTAGTAGCCAGAAAATAAAACAAGTACGAATTAGCCAAACACGTTTGAACTATTTGAGCCATGTACATTTTTAAAAAAGTATTTTACCTCTTTCGAATATTTTGCCTTGCCAGATTGTGATGGTTTTTTATTCCAGTGCACGAACGGACAATGTATCTACAGCTCTGCCGTGTGTGATGGATTAAGCGACTGTGTAGATTCATCTGATGAGTATTGCAGTAAGCATTAATTCCATTTTACATCTGTTATTAATAGGGACTTTTATATTTACACGACGAGAACATGGACCGCCACGTGTGACATCCTTTTAAGGCATTGCTGGGCACGGCCCAGTGCGTTAACACAATGTCACACGCGACAGTCCACGCTCTCGTCGTATAAATCTAAAAGTCCCTATTGTTGAACAAGTTTATTGAGAGGATTGGAATCTTATGAATTAGTTCTGTGACACAGAGAAGCAGAAATTTACTATCAGTGTCTTTGTTAGTACATGTATAAGAATTTGTCTCAACCTGAACTGTCCATAGTTGTTTATATATATATGTTTATGTTTATATATTTGATGTATCTCAGACTACATACAACGTAGTATGTAAGTTTAGGATGAAGAAACGTGTCCTTGGTTAATGCAGTAAGTGACAAAAGGTGACAATATAAACGTCTGTTTCGGAATACTCAAAATACAATGAACTGAATTTTATAATATGAATATAACAAGAACATTTAAATATTGTATGTCTAAATTAATACAGAGATATGGGTTGGGCTAGAGGTAAGGTCGGCTGTCGGTATTCGTATCCAAACTAATTCTGAGTCACGTAGGTTATATGGTAACGTTAAAGCTTAGTTCCCATAAATAAAATCACATTCATAAGAACCCAATTACAGGTAGACACACTCACACACCAAAACACACCCATTGAATCAATACAAGTAGTAGGAATTTCAATGGTTATAGGATTAATTGTATTTAGTGTGCATGCATAATATGTATTTGTCTCTGTCGTATAACTTTTTAAATGTATGATATTGGACTACCATAATACGCATGTTTAATGGTATATGCCCATGTCTTATTTTGAGTATTTCATTTTTGACATATTTTATGTCGGAAACCAACTATTAATTAACCAACTACCAATTATTTTATCCCCATCACCAAGAAACGGATCCTGCTCAGATAGCTGCTGTTTGAACTCCGAGTATTTATGTAATCCCGATGGTTGTTACTGTTACAGCATGTGTGTTGATAATGGAAACTGTTGTGAGACTTCAAATTAAACGAAGACTGTGCCCATGCTATTTTAGTTATGTGATATTCTTAACATTGATTGAACGCATTAATGATAATAATATACGTAGTAAAATTACATCTCCTTAGCATGTTACTTAAAGACTGAACAAAACCCAAAGAGACGTATATTGAGTGAAATTATTTTTTTCTCTTCACCGTGATATAGCTGCTGCATGCAAAGTCTGAATGCAAAGTCGACAATGGGTTAATTTGTCATGAAAAGCGCATTGAGCAATGTTTTATTGGATTTGCGCTATATAAAACCAATTGCATAAATGTATGTTTATTACAAAACTCAAGATAGGCAAACTATTTTCCTCATTGAACCAATTCATCACTAATACATTTTTATGATACCAAAGTCATATCTCTATATCCCTCGCACCTTACCAGATGCTAATTAATGCATGTCGCAGCATTCCTTGTGTCCGTAGAGGAGGCTGCCTTAACCGACCCCTAACGGGATCGTTTATGTGCCCCTGCTTCCCTAGGTCCTCGGGGGATCAATGCGAAAATAGTAACGACTTTAACTGGTCTCGTTTTTTTCGTTCATTTGTATTGGGTGGTAAATTAATGTATTCGTTTATCTATTTATTTATCTATGTATTTATTTATTTATTTTCCCCTCTACATTACGTTCTTTTCCTCGTAATGAAATTTGTTTTAATTAGTATGGTAGTATGGTTAGTATGGAAAATATCTAACTCAAAATTAGATTTAAGCAGGGGGAAAATATCATTTTTTTTAAATAAATGAATAATAATTAACCTTTTTGGCACTTGCACTTCGTACTGCTCAAATGACTAGGAACAACTGCAGTGTATCGATGATGATCTTAAACTGTTCGGTTATGATCATGGTAAATGATTGAAATATTGAATTTTTTTTTTTACCATCCATATATTTTTTGTTTTGCAGGTTAATTTGACGGAACATTACTTTTAGATGCAGCAGCAGTGATGGATCACGACATGCTTTCAATCTGATGTAAAAGAGATATATATATACTCTACGGCTATACGAAATAGATAACATTAAAAATCATACATCTTTGAAGTAAAATCGTTTGATTAAGATTATATAGGACTACAGTCTTCTTGACATAATACAGCTTTTTTGGTTTCATGGCCTTTTGTATAACAGAGGGTTTTTCAAGACCGATAACCCACGAGACTAAGTGCTTTGCTCTCGCAAGCCTACTTATTTTATGAGCATCATACACTGTTAAAACAAGTATTAAAAAACTGCGGGTTAAAAAATTGTTGATTAAAAAACGCTCAACCATGGTTAAAAATGTAGTGTTGATTAAAATTTACTTTTAATCTTGCGTTGGTTAAAAACAGTGTTGATCAAAATTATTCCTTTTAATCTATTTTGGTTAAGTCTAAGTCGTTGGCAAAAATTGTAACCCAGCATGGATTAAAAACAAAATTTCGACAGTAATGATAGCCCCCTTCCGGTTAAAGTTTAATCAATTTTGATTAAAGTACTGGTCACGTGACCCAACGGAACGATATTGAAGCGCGTAGCTAGCGATCGCTCGACATACAAATAAAGTACATGCAAAGTACGTGCAGTTTACGCGTGCGACAAAATTAACAATGGAGGTTGTCGCGAGGACCTGAGAAATGGGGGTTTGGACGGTCTTATCTCCGTGTTTTCAGGTAAGAAATTATTTTAATATTATCATCATCAATTCTAAGATTGTAAGGAAGAAGTGAAATGAGGTTCTTGCTCAAATCAAAAACGATTTGTGTCCTCTAGACTGTACGTAGCTCAACCAATAAGTAACATTTGACTTAATTGCACCGTGCACCTGGCTCTCGTAAGCACACACACACGTACACTCATCAGTCTGCAAGAATCTTCAACCGTGAAGGAGGCAGACCCAATTAAAGAAGGAGAAGTGTAGATCTAGGCCTATTACGGATCACCTACCCAAATTGCATGCATGAATAATAATCTTATTTTTTAAATCTAATTGTATCTAATTGTTTAAAACAATTAAATATAAAATAAGATGTCATCATAAAGTGAAACGTCTTTATGCATGCAATTTGGGTAGGTCATCCGTTACACTTACTGGCTGAGCTACAACCTACGGGCCGGGACACAAAGCGTTTTTAATTTGAGCAAGAACCTTATTTCACTTCTTCCTTACAATCTTAGCATTGATGATAATCATATTAAACAATTTCTTACCTGCAAACACGAGGATAAGACCTCCAAACCCCCGTAAGTTTAACCAACAGTGGTTATAACTGTAACCAACAACCCACTAAAGTTTAACCAACATCGTGTGAATCAAAAAAGAATTAACCTACAATGGTTACAATTTTAACCAACGGCCCATGTAAGTTTAACCAACATCATGTGAATCAGCCCCGAACAAAGCATAAATAACCAACAAAAGATTAAAGTTTTAATCAACAAATGGTTAAAGTTTAATCAACACCATTTTAACCAACATTGAGCAAATTTTTTTAACCAATAATTGATTAAATTTGTTAATCGACCACAGGTTAAATTTTAATCAACAGGCTGTTGGTTAAAGTTTAACCAACGATTGTGTGATTCACCTGGTAATCCGTGGTTGATTAAAATTTTAACCAACTTGATTAAAAATTGTAATACTTGTTCTAACAGTGTAGGGACACTCTTGAGACAAGACCGAAAATATTTTATGTCAGGGCCTGGTCTAATGGTTAAAAGGTCTAAAGTTCCATGAGACCGAAATAGTAAGCTAGTTACTAGGACTACAGTCTTCTTGACATAATACAGCTTTTTTGGTTTCACGGCCTTTTGTATAACAGAGGGTTTTCCAAGACCGATAACCCACGAGACCAAGTGCTTTGCTCTCGCAAGCCTACTTATTTTATGAGCATCATAGGGACACTCTTGAGACAAGACCGAAAATATTTTATGTCAGGGCCTGGTCTAAAGGTAAAAAGGTCTAAAGTTCCATGAGACCGAAATAGTAAGCTAGTTACAATGTACAAAGGTTGGGCAATATTTTTCCCCCAACAAGCGGGCTACCGTAGTCGGGCAGTCATATCTTTGCCCAGGTTTTGGTAAAATACGAACAAATTATGCACGTGTGAAGTAGGGTGCTTACGTTTACCAATACCACTAGGCAAAATATAGCCCAATAGATGGTTGGGTTGACCATTGGCACAACATTGGGCAAAGTGTTAGAAAAAATGTTGCCCAACCTTTTCACAGTGTAGCAGTAAATGCTTATTCTGATCACATTTCTGATTCACCTTTATCTTGTCATGTTGTAATGAATGCCATAGACATCTTATATGCTACTATGTTGCAGTCCTCTTCCTTCACTGCGTGTCCATCATTTTGTAATCGTTCATTGTCAAAATGCGGCGAACATAGTCGTGACATACAGTGATTTAAAACTTGTCTTGCCTAATTCTTAGCAACTACTATGTAACGCGCTGTGTAAGGGTTGTTGGAAAGGTGGTTTTCCATGGTGATTATAACCCTATCACTAACCCTAACGGTTACCATGTGCGCATTCGCAGGTTCAGCTAGTTAGCTAGACTCTTCTGATTGGATGTATGCAAATAAGTTGATTGTGGGGTCCGGAACTCGCGTGGGAAAAATAATTTAGCATCCCGGAGTGCATTTGAAATCGGGACGTGAAAGTAACATTCGGGAATTAGGGGGTGTTGGCGATAGCGAGAATTATGTGCATCATATCATTTAATCACAATGTACAGAAAGGTTCTACTCATGTTAAATTTGGTTATAATAATGACTTTTTAACATACCCCCTAAAGAAAAAGAGGTACAAATATAGAAAAAACAGATTCATCCCACCGGACAATTAACCCCAAAATTGTATATCTTGCAAAGGTGATTGATGGGAAATGCATATCGAGCTAAAGGTTGACTCAATTAAGTATTAATGTGCTAATTTCTTCAGTTTCAAATATTAAATTCATCTTGTCTATGCTAGCATACATATCGTAACTTTGTTAGATGATATTATACTTATATCATGTATTAAAAAAACGACTGAAGTGTAATAGGGTCTTTCAATTCTTATTTGTTTCGATCCAATTATTTTATCACACAATTGGACTTTGCTTTCATAATTGAGTATCCCAGACAAATGTCTTTTTGAATTGTTATGTTTTATTATGAAATTGTAATGTAATGATTTTACAAGTCAATGTAATTTAGGTTTATCTCGAGTATGAGATATTTAATTTGTTGTATGAAACATTTTTAGAAAGAATACATGTGAATTTACTAAGTAATTTCATCGTTAAGCTATGTAAGTTGTTCGTACGTTCGCATATACTGGATTATCTGGATATATAAAGGTATAAGAGGCTCGCAAGAGGTTATCTCCCCTTCACTTTTAAACAGGAATCAGAGACAGAACTTTCCCAGCAGAGTATTTTCTAAAACAGAACTTTCCTAGCACAGAACTTCCCCAGTACATAACTCCTTGTCTGTATATATTATAACTTAGATAAATTAACGGTGTTTTGGTTTCTTAAAGTCAATATGATAGCCCCTTATACTTTTGGAACTTAGCAAATTAGTCCCAAAGCAAACAATAACGAAATTTTAGATTTATTGGTATTTTATGAAATATTAGTTGTATTGAATTATGTGTTTATAATTTGTAAATTCATTAAATTAATTACTATATGCATCAGAACAGACTTATGTAAGAGTGGCGAATATTGAAATTGTATAATTATTAAATAAATATCGAGTCTTGTTTTGTTGAAGGTTGAACCAAAAATCTTAGTCCATAAACATGTTTCTTTCTTTTGTATGTATTAGTATGCTCCATGTCACAACAACAAACACCTCTCACTCATGCAGTCATTAATTTCAATCTTATACTTTGATTGAAACGAATAACATATACACATGGTATAATCGGCATCCTTGACATTCATGAGTAAGAGACATATTTGAGAAGCAAAGATTAAACAAGATAATTTATTTGCTGCCCTCTGGCTACAATATATATGATGGATCCGCGTGAATTTATCAATGGATCCGTGAAGTGAGACACGCGCACTGCTCTTAAACGGGAAAACGTTTCCTACCAAAAATACGTTTGAGAGGCAAATTGCTCCAAAATATCTCTTTTTTAAATCAGCACGCGGATGCGGTAAATAGAACAAGTAATGAATGCTTCATGTGGGTCACGGTTGAAACTATAGCTCCTCGGTTGATCTCGAGATTGTACTATAAAACTTGTACAGTTTCGAGATTACCTTGTGCAATAGGTGTAACCTTACCCGTTAAAGAAGAGAAAATGAATTTTGTATAACTGGCAAGCAAGATGGAAAGAGCTTGTTTATTCTCTCATGACCAAGTTCGGAAGTTTATCACAAAATGTATTGAGAGGTTGAGAATGTAAAGGCCCGGTCACACAGAGGGGACGCATGCGGGACGCACGGCCGGCGCATGGAAAATTTCCAATTTTGGCCAGTGCGTTGTCGTTCGCTAGGCGTGCGTCATCACTCGTTACTCGTTCGTCGAGCGCGCTGGACCAACGCTGGACCAGCGCTGTGCATTCGTCGTCATTCGCTGTGTGCGTCGGGATTTTTTGAGCATGCTCAAAAGTGTGCGCGGAGCTCGACGCATGAATGTACACGCCAAAGGCACGCCAGACGTGCGTTGAGCGCGCTAGACCAGCGCCAGACATACGCGGGGCACACGCCCTGTATACGCACAGCGCGCTAGCTACACGCTGTGCATTTTGTGTCAGCTCGCTAGTTTTTCCAAAATCATGACAAAAGTTAGGCACACGGCCTTTTCCGATTTCCAATGCGCTGGCCGTGCGTTCCCCATGCGTCCTCCCTGTGTGACCGGGCCTTAAGGGAGAGGAAAAGAGGTTTATCACAAAAGGTATTGAGAGGTAGAGAATGTAAGAGAGAGAGAGGGAGAGAGGTTTATCACAAAAGGTATTGAGAGGTAGATAATGTAAGAGAGAGAGAGAGAGGTATATCACAAATAGTATTGAGAGGTAGAGAATGTAAGAGAGAGGGAGAGAGGTTTATCACAAATAGTATTGAGAGGTAGAGAATGTAAGAGAGAGGGAGAGAGGTATATCACAAAAGGGTATTGAGAGGTTGAAAATATAAGGGAGAGGGAGAGAGGTATATCACAAAAGGTATTGAGAGGTAGAGAATGTAAGAGAGAGGAAGAGAGGTATGTCACAAAAGGTGTTGAGAGGTAGAGAAAGTAAGAGAGGGGGAAAGAGGTATATCACAAAAGGTATTGAGAGGTAGAGAATGGAAGAGAGAGTGAGAGAGGTATATCACAAAAGGTGTTGAGAGGTAGAGAATGTAAGAGAGAGAGGGAGAGAGGTATATCACAAAATGTATTGAGAGGTAGAGAATGTAAGAGAGAGGGAGAGAGAGGTATATCACAAAAGTTGTTGAGAGGTAGAGAATGTAAGAGAGAGAGGGAGAGAGAGGTATATCACAAAAGGTGTTGAGAGGTAGAGAATGTAAGAGAGAGAGGGAGAGAGGTATATCACAAAAGGTATTGAGAGGTAGAGAATGTAAGAGAGACGGAGAGAGGTATATCACAAAAGGTATTGAGAGGTACAAAATGTAACAGAGAGGGAGAGAGGTATAGTATACAAATATTGACTGATCGTGAGGATGATGGTGGCAATTATCACTCCCAAGGTGGTGTTCATACCGGCCCTTCTATCGGCCGAGGGGTGATAGAAGGGCCGGTATGAACACAACCGAGGGAGTGATAATTTCCTCCACCATCCGATTACAGAGCAGTCCATATTTGTTTTATATACCTCATCCTTGATTCATTGATTCATGATTCATGAATAAGTCTAGAAAATAAATCTAATATTAAGAGTCTATATGCTCATCACAGTAATATATTTACAGTATTTTGAAGCGGAAATCCAATCTATACTGTACATGTTTACAGGTACTGCAGTAAGGTACTGCAGTTTACTGCGGCCCAGCGTAAATTGCATGGCTTGAGCGCGCATTTGAAATCTTGTACGCTGTGTGTGTGCAAAAGTCGCGGAGGGGTTAACAGTTCTATCACAGGGTTTGATAGTACTATCAAACCCTGTGACGCAATGATAGATAGAAATGCTCCTTGTCATGTGATATAGTTTTGACCAATCAGTGAATGACAGTTTATTTATGAGGTATATCACAAAAGGTATTGACAGGTAGAGAATGTAAGAGAGAGGGAGAGAGGTATATCACAAAAGGTATTGAGAGGTAGAGAATGTTAGAGAGAGGGAGAGAGGTATATCACAAAGGGTATTGAGAGGTAATGGCCCGGTCCCACTGGCCGACGGACACAAAACGTATGCATAAAGGACAAAGCGGACGAGCAAAATTTCGGGGGTGGCTCCATCCGTTTTCATCCGCTCCAGAAATGGACAAAATTTGCGAAAATTTGCGAAAACAGAACGGAAAATAACGGACGTGTGTAGTATGTAACGGGGATGTTAAACGGATGTTCATCGGAAGCCTAGCGGATGAAAGCGGATGGAAGTGGATGACAGCTTTGAATACTTTATATACGAGATGCATACGCTTACATCCTTTCTATTTCCGTGCTACTAACGATGTATAAACGTTCCATGTACCTTATCTTTCCTCCCTCTTTCCGTTTTCAGCTGCAGCGGATGTGAGTTTCGAGGATGCCCAGAGGATACAAAGAGGATACAGCGGACGTTTAACGGATGATAACGGACATAGAACGTTTGTTGCTCGTATTTGTCGCGGATTTACATCGTACACGGCGGAAGTTCATCCGTTCTAAAAGTTTTGTGCAGCTCAAAACTTTTTGCGCGGATGAAATCACAGTGGACGGATGCTCGATGGATAGAGCGTATGAAACACGTATGCAATGAGTACACAACGGATGCATAGCGTTTTCCAACGGATGGCAAGATTTGTTTACGTTTTACATCCTCTTTGCATCCCTAAGTGCAGTGGGACCGGGCCTTAAGGGAGAGGGAGAGAGGTATATAACAAAAGGTATTGAGAGGCTGAGAATGTAAGAGAGACGTAGAGAGGTATATTTCTCGGAAGAAAGAAGATTTTCGTTTTCAGGGAATAGCTTGTCCGAAAAATAAAACATGAAGATGGAGAGTTTGTTTTAAAGGTGATAAAGGAACATCTTTAGTTTGCAGGCACACTCACTTGTATGTCGTAATTCATAACAGAGGTTCTGAGCTAGCATTCTACATCGAGACCGCAGTAAATACTCTACTTCTACTTATACTTCTATGGTAATACTCATCAACGCCTGTTCAGTATCTAGATGAGGGTAAAGCATAGAGTTATTATGTACAGCTCTATGCGGTACAGTTTCTGTAAAGGGAACTAAATTGATTCAAATTGATTGATTCGTATTATCTCTTCCTCTCTTCTCTTTTCTATTTACTCTCTACAATTCCATCCAAGCACTTTCCAGGGTGTAAAGTACTTTCCAGTATGCAAACAATGATAGAAGGCATTTCCTTTTCATATGTTAAATTATTTAGATTACTTCACCTATATTTCTCCCTCTTCTCCTATTTCAAGCTTTATATCGTCTGTCTTTTCAATTTCCCTGTCTTTTTCTATTTCCTCATTTACTTTTTTTGGCAATGTCATTCCTACTTTGTCTCGTTTTGATTTAAATCTCGTCTGTCTTCATCATTTCCCTGCCTTTTCATTTCCTCGCTGACTTATGTTTTTGGCAATGTTATAATATTACTTTACATATTTGTCCAACCAACTTTCAGGTGAATAAACGTACAAATTACAATGCATATTAAATATACATCAATGTGAAAAGAGTAAGTTAATCAAAAGACGTTCTACTGTGGAAATACCGACATACATCTGGGCCCGTTTCATAAACCATTTGACTGACTATAACAAATTCGATATCTATATCTATAACAAATCTAATTACGACTATGGCAATCTGTTATAGAAGTGAAAATCCGTTTTATGAAACTAATAACAAGGTGTTAGAGCTCGGGCACAGAAATAAAATTTGGACACTAGCTGACTGGAACTAGATCGATGCATGGTCCATTCCGAAATTATTTAATGGGTAATATAGTCAATGTTTTATGTTTTTGAAGTGTCCGAACACCCAACCCACTGTTTTATGCCTTTGTTTGACTCTACATAATAGGCAATAAAGTCTGTTTAAAGTTTACAACTTCAACTGGTTAGTGCTTTATTCTAGTGATCTCCATTCTGGTTGTCAAGTCAGTACATAACACAAGAGGGCGCACTGCCACTCTAAACCATATATAACATCCTTCCTTCTTTAAGAAGTTAATACCTGTATATTATTTTGTCAACCTGAAATGCATGTATGAATGCCCATATCAGTACACATAAATCTAATTATAAATCCTCTGGAAATATCTGTGTTCATAGAAATAGTATCATAATATATCAACTTCAGCATGGATGCATAATTACACTTGAGTGGTTTTGTTGTTCTTTTGAGACAATACATATGAGCTTAAATTCTGTTTTCTCTCGATTAGTCCTTTGGAACACTGGCTTAGATTATGTATCATCTTCATCAAATTTCAAATAGATCCAAAATCAAATACTTTTGTTTTGATTTGTCTAAACAACACCAACCAATCAATATAAACAACATACTAACTTTCTTTCTTGTTAATTAACAGGTGACTTTCCTGTATAAATAATTAACTTTCTCTTAATGAAACAAATATATAGTTGTCTGTCTACATCTATATAAAGTAGTTACACATAATGTTTATTTAATGATAAACAACAAAATCTTTCATGCGAGCTGGTGGATGGCGAGCTCTGGTACTACGGCGAGCTGGTCTTGGTGGTTCGTGAGTCTCTTCAGCGAGCTGGGGTTCGCGAATATCATTATTTGCTTCGCGACGAGGAGACTTCGCTACGTGATCTGGAGAATTTGTGTCGCTACGCTTCGCTTCGGATGTTGATGGCTCTGGTTGTTCGCGAGTTACGCTAGTAGGCGTGGAGAATATATCTGACTGGTCACTGAATGTGCTACTACATGTGCGCAAGTGCTTCCTGTTTCGTCGAACTATATTGCCATTCTCTGACCTGACTAGATATGATCTGGAATCAACTTGTTTCTCTACTCTCGCTTTGTGCCATCGCTTACTCTGTGCGTTAGACTGCGGCTGAACACGAACAATATCTCCGCGTTTCAATGGTGGTAGCTCTTTCGTGCTCTTATCGTAGTACTGCTTTTGCTTCTTCTGCTTTTCCGCTTTCTTTGCGACAACTCTATTTTGTGTGCGAGGAATCAGAAGCTTGGACGCGGTTGGTACAAGAGTGCGAGTGCGACGACCGTACAGGCGTTGAGCTGGCGAGCTATCAAGTCCTGCTGTGGGTGTGTTACGCCAATTTAGAAGAGCTAGCTGAAAATCTTCTTGAGCTTCAGTTGTCTTACGTAAGAGACCCTTCGCAATCTTGACGGCACTCTCCGCTTTCCCATTGCTCTTGGGATAATGTGGAGAACTCGTGATGTGCTCAATCTCATACTCCTGCATGAAGGTCGCGAAATCTTGAGAGTTAAATGGGGGACCATTGTCCGACATAATGGTTTCTGGGATACCGTGACATGCGAAAATGCTCTTTAGTCGCCTGACGACTGCTCTGGTATCTTTCTTGTGTGGCAGAGGAAGAACTTCGAAGTAGTCTGAGAAGTAGTCCACAACACAAACATAGTTCTTGCTGTTTAACTCGAATAAGTCTATACCGAGTTTCTGCCACGGACGTTTCGGCAAGTCATGATTGATCAGAGGTTCACTTCTTTGCTTCGGAGCAAAGGTTGCACAGACTTCACAGTGTGAGAGATAGTCTGTAAGATCGCTTGTCATCCCTGGCCAAAATACACATTCTCTGGCCCTTGCGAGTGTGGCCTGTATTCCTGTGTGTGCGCTATGAAGTCGCTGTTTCACACGAGGTCTCACTTTGACAGGAATTACACAACGCTGTCCGCGGAAGATTATACCCTCATCATACGTTAGTTCATCACGGATGTCAAAGTATGGAGAAGTCCCAGGTGGCAGACGAGACTTGTCTTCGGGCCACCCCTCAAGGATCAGTCCCTTTACCGCTTGTAGGCTTTCATCCTGTTGCGTTTCAATCCTGATGAGCGCTAACGTCTTCTGCGACACCGCTAAGTCCTCAAGCATGTGAATGCTTTCAACTTCTTTCTCTGTCGGCGATTGCTCGGAGTTCGGTAAGTATGCTCGCGACAGGGTGTCTGCTAGGTACATCTCTCTACCCGGCTTGTAGAAGATCTCTACATTGTACTGTTGCATTCGCAATAGTAATCTTTGCAGTCTCTTTGGTGTAGAAGCCAACGGTTTACGCGTTATTGTCACTAGCGGTTTGTGGTCTGTCCAAAGGATCACCTTTCTACCGTACACGTACTGATGGTTTCTTTCAAGTCCGAAAACTTGCGCAAGAAGTTCCTTCTCTATCTGAGAATATCTAGTTTCGGCCTCAGTCAACGCTCTACTTGAGTATGTCACCGGTTGGTCATTCTGAGTCAACACGAAACCCAGGCCCTTTTCTGAGGCATCACCTTGACCCTCTACCGGCAACTGCTGATCAAAGTATCGGAGAACCGGTGCTTCTGTAACAAGTCCTTTGATCGCGATGAACGCTCTAGACTGTTCTTCTCCCCAGTTCCAGGGAGTGTCCTTGTGGGTCAACCTACGTAACGGTTCGCTGAGCCCCGACAATGATGGCAAGAACTTTGCTAAGTATTGAACCATTCCCACAAATCGCTGGATTCCAGGTATATCTACTGGCTGTGGCATGTCAACGAGAGCTGCGACTTTGCTAGGATCGGGCCGAACACCTTCCTTGGTCAGTCGGTGACCAATGAACTGCACCTCCTTACATTTGTACTCAAGCTTGCTAGAATTCAGCTTGATGTCTCGCTCGCGACATCGGCGAAGGAAACTAGTCATGTTACGATCATGGTCTATGCAGGCCTCTGCATGTGTCTCACCTTGTCCAGTTATGAGAATGTCATCTGCTATGACGAATACTCCTGGTAGGCCTTCAAGGCACTGATCTAGGCGCTTCTGGAAGAGCTCAGGCGAAGGTGATAGACCAAAGGGTAAGCGAAGATACCTATATCTACCCCAAGGTGTCTGAAATGTTGTAAGCTTGGATGATTCTGCGTCCAACTTACACTGTAGAAAACCTTCCTTCAAGTCGGCCTTGCTGAAGACTTTCACATTCGCTAACTGTGGTAGGACATCATCAATCGTTGACAATGGGTAATGCTCACGCTTCAACGACCTATTAAGATGTTGCGGATCGATGCATACTCTCAATTTACCACTTGGTTTCCTAGCTACTACAAGACTAGATACCCAATCACTAGGATCTTCTACCTTCTCAATCACCTGCAGCTTTTCAAGCCTACACAACTCTTCTTTCAAATCTTCTTTAATTGAAAGAGGGACCCTTCTAGGGTGCATCACTACTGGCTTTGCCTCAGCCTCTAAGGTCAAATGAACTACTCCTGGCATGTTACCCAACCCTGTAAATACATCCTTGTATGGGATCAGAATATCATCATTAGCTACTGCATGAACAACTTCAATGTTTTCATACTGTACTTTGATCAACTTCATCTGCTGGCCTGTACTAGCTCCCAACAGTGGTCTTGTGACTTCACCCTTCACAACAACAAATGGAACTAAGTACCTCTTGTTATTCTTTACATTTCTAAGATGCAACTTGCATTTCCCTGCAACTGGTACTGTTCCTTGACCATACACAATCAGAACCTGATTTGTACTAGTTAACTCTGTCCCAGATGGAACATCTTCTAGATGGATAACATTACATGTCGCTCCACAATCAACCTGCATACCAATCTCGTCTTCGTCATTGATTCTAAACTTTGCAATGATCTTTTTCTGATAATTTGGACTCTTACTATCAGCAGATACCTGAAATGCTTCATCTGTGCCTATCAGAGAAACATAAATACACACTCTTGTTCAGAATCTTCATCCTCTTCAATTGTCTTTACTCTGTGAGCCTTGTTCTTATTCTGTCTACATTTCACAGCGAAATGATTTTCTCTTTTGCACAGCTTACACTTTTGGCCATAAGCTGGGCATTTGGATTTGTCTTTTTCATGCTGCCTACCACAGAAACCACAATTGATCAATTTAGGAGCTAGCTTCTTGCCCTTACCCCCACTATGCTTCCAAACCTTTGGTTTATGGGACACTGCATAGGCAGATACTGGTTCCTGCATGGCTTTGCTCTGAGCTTTGGACGACTCCATAGCTCTGCAGATATCCAAACAACTAGACAGAGTAAGATTTGGCTCTTGCAAAAGACGTTTTCTGGTATTATCGTCTCTAATCCCTAGAACGATTCGATCTCTGATGAGGTCATCAGTTAGAGTACCAAACTCACAAGTACTTGCAAGAGACCTTAACCTCACATAATAATTCTCAACTGACTCATCAGTATTCTGAACACACTTATTGAACTGATATCTTTCAAAAGTAATGTTTGTTTTCCCGACACAATATTCAGACCAGAGTTTTCTTATGCATTTATAACTCTTTCTTTCCTCCTCATTTCTGAAAGGGAGGCCTTGTTGAATCTCCAATGCATCAGTTCCTAGTGCCGTTATGAAATGTGCCACACGAATTTTATCACTTTCGTGTTCTAACCCAGTTATGACCTCATAACTGTCCCACATCTGGGTGAAAATATCCCAGTTTTTCCTCATATCCCCTTTTACCGAAAGAGGTCTTGGGATTGGCACATTTGTTCTACTTGTACTGCCCGGCCTATTTCTGGTCCTAACACTATCATTATCAGTATTGTTATCACTCAAGACCTGACCCTGGTTAGTCCCAGTTTCATTTACTCCTTCTGACTCTTCACTTCCCCTCTGGGGAGGATCTTGTACTGCCTCAGTGTTAGACATGTTTATCTCTACCGCCTATACAATTACACTTACAGTAACAAATCAGCAAATTCTAATACGGAGTAAACTATACTGCTAAACCACTGAATGAACCAGACTGATTGGACTTATTGAGTATTAATTCTGATATTAATGCACTCTTTCCATAAATCCACACCATTTCATTCCAAACAATGCACACGTAAAACAACCAAAATAACTAAACATCGTAATTATTATTGATAGTTCACATTACATCGACTGACGAGTCAAGTCTATTGCGACAATGTTCATAACTCATATTCACCGCTGCTCAACGACGTCGCGTTTATGGATGCTATGCTACGAACCATTCGCTAATCTGTCCACTGTACGACGACTTCGCGTGTACTCGGTTGCTGCAAACTTGCTCGGAACGTGAACAGTTCGACTCTGTAAATTATTCTTCCTGGCTGTACGCCGATTTCAGGAATGAGTCCATGGTCACTACACTTCTGTCACCATGTTTTATGCCTTTGTTTGACTCTACATAATAGGCAAAAAAGTCTGTTTAAAGTTTACAACTTCAACTGGTTAGTGCTTTATTCTAGTGATCTCCATTCTGGTTGTCAAGTCAGTACATAACACAAGAGGGCGCACTGCCACTCTAAACCATATATAACACCCACCATCCATTTTCCCATCTAAACAGTACTTTTTCTTGATTGGAAAGGGTCTTTAATCACTAGTCTCCCTCGATCTGTCTCTGTCTATCTTTTTCTCTACTCTCTCACCCTCACCTTTTCCCGCCTTTGGCTCCCGTTCTCTCTCTTTTATGTCTTATAGGATGTTCCTTTATTTCCTCTAGCTCTTTCCTTTGCCCTTTGTATTCTTATTTCACCCCTACCATGTTTCCTTATACTATCCTCTCTTCTTCCAAGTGTATGCATTCTGATTCCTCTTTTATCCCTCGGTCCAGCTCATGTATTTTTACATGACTATAACCCGTCTCCCTCTCTTCTTCTCTATATCTATATCTCACCATCTTTCATTTTGATGCCGTCATCACAGTGAAAATTTCGATTAAATGCGACATTTCAGAATTTTCTTAATTTGCGTGTCATGCCTACTGGAGGTGACTTTTTCTGAAATCTGCATTCTACATTCCAATTTGTTTTCATTAAATTTCGTTATGATCATGATTTTGATCATCAGTTAAGTTATCACTTCAGTTCAGGTCACAGTTCAATCTGTCAGTTCATCTATCAGTTTATAAGTTTAGCTCATCAATTCAGTTCATTTCACATCAGTTCAATCTATCAGTTCATCATTACTTCATTCATCAATTCATATCTTAATACATCATTTTACATTAACATCATTATTTTGGATCATTGATTTGAAGATGAGCCTGATCATGAGAATCGGAGACAGACCACCGAATTCGTCATCATGACGAATTAAATTTCTAGTTTATTCTTTATAAGGTGGTCTGTCAACGACAGACCACCTAATGTTATCGTCAGAATTTTCTTCCTATATTTATTAACTTATTTATTTATTGGGTGGTCTGTCAACGACAGATTACCTTGTCATATGTTAAACTATTTAGATTACTTCACCTAAATTTCTCCCTCTTCTCTTATTCCAAGGTTGATCTCGTCTGTCTTTTCAATTTCCCTGTCTTTTTCCATTTCCTCGTTTACTCGTTTTTGGCAATGTCATTCCTACTTTGTCTCGTTTTGTTTTAAATCTCGTCTGTCTTTATCATTTCCCTGCCTTTTCATTTCCTTGTTGACTTATGTTTTTGGCAATGTTATTATTACTTTACATATTTGTCCAACCAACTTACAGGTTACTGTACTTTAATGCAATGTTCAACCTTTTGTAAATTCAATTTGTTTCAGCCTTCGGCTGCTATTTTGAGTGTATGCTTCTTCTTTTTTAATTCAATAAACTAGTTAAAAACGAATCAAATGAAATCACATAAAAATTCCCCTAATACATTTTGCATGAGAGAATACAAAAGGTCTTTCCCATTCAAGTCTATTGAAAACATCCCACCGTTCGTATTTAAAGAAAATATGAGAATTTCTAATCATGCTACTTGGGGTTAAATTAGGTCTGCGTTCCCTAGAAGAATCACCTTGTGGTCGACTAAGACACGCTAGTTTTGGAATAGATCCCCATTCAGTTATTAATTCTTCTTTATTTACATATTAATTATGACAGGGTAGCTATTGATCGCATGTATAAATTAGATGCTCTGTATCAAGTAAAAGCAAGATTGCCGAGATACGAATTATCTACAGCTTCTTGTTCTAAAATCGTTGGTCTCTAATGGCCCAGTCCCACTGGCAAATGGACACAAAACGTATGCATAACGGACACAGCGGACGAGCAAAATTTCGGGTGTGGCTCCATCCGTTTTCATCCGCTCCAGAAATGGACAAAATTTGCGAAAATTTGCGAAAACAGAACGGAAAATAACGGACGTGGGTTGTATGTAGCGGGGATGTTAAACGGATGTTCATCGGAAGCCTAGCGGATGAAAGCGGATGGAAGTGGATGACAGCTTTGAATACTTTATATACGAGATGCATACGCTTGTATCCTTTCTATTTCCGTGCTACTAACGATGTATAGACGTTCCATGTACCTTATCTTTCCTCCCTCTTTCCGTTTTCAGCTGCAGCGGATGCGAGTTGCGAGGATGCCCAGAGGATGCAGAGAGGATACATCGGACGTTTAACGGATGATAACGGACATAGAGGCCCGAATTCACAAAGCAAGGTTTGAGCTCAAACCTCCTTTTGTTTCGCCAAACCTCCTTTTGTTATTTACAAACCTTGTAAATAACAAAAGGAGGTTTGGCGAAACAAAAGGAGGTTTGAGCTCAAATCTTGGTCTGAGCTCAAACCTTGCTTTGTGAATTCGGGCCAGAACGTTTGTTGCTCGTATTTGTCGCGGATTTACATCGTACACGGCGGAAGTTCATCCGTTCTAAAAGTTGTGTGCAGCTCGAAACTTTTTGCGCGGATGAAATCACAGTGGACGGATGCTCGATGGATAAAGCGTATGAAACACGTATGCATTGATTACACAACGGATGCATAGCGTTTTTTCCAACGGATGGCAAGATTTGTTTACGTTTTACATCCTCTTTGCATCCGTAAATGCAGTGGGACCGGGCCTTAAGGAACTTTCATCTTTTTCTTTTCTTTTTCTTCTGTCCGTGTTGGGGTCCCCGCGTGAGGGGAATTTCAGTCCCCAAAGCGCTCCCAGGCACCCTATAGTGTGTGTGTGTGCGTGTGTGTGCGTGTGTATGTGTGTATTGTTTTTTTTTTTTACAGACGTGTATCAATCAGATATGACTATTTAGTGCATAGGCACCGAATTAGGTTTCAGGCCATGACCTTTTCATTTCGCTTCCTGAAAGAATCGGAAAGTGAACCGGAACTTCAAAAAAGATCTATGCCAATGGCATCCTGAAATGAAACACAACAAAAATAAACATAATACGTTGATAAGCACGATGCCATCATGCTAGGTCTCACTAACAAAATATAGAATCTCACATTTTACCTAGAGGCAGTCAACCCAGTTGGCCACGATGGAAGGAAAGCGATTTGAAGACATTGTCCGAATATTGATCTATGTTCAACTATTCCTAGCTTCAGTTTGCGGTAAGAAGTTATTTTCTGTGCTTTTATCTTTGTTTAAAGGGTAAATTATCATACAAGCCTTTACTGTGGGTACATGAAATCATCCGACATTTTAATAAAATATTGGCTGAAAAAGCTATTAGAAAAAACACAATCCAAGGTATCACATCACAATATTAGGCTTAAAGAAATACGTACCAAAAGAAATTGTGCGGATAGAGCATTTGCGTCATCAGCTCCTTCTTTGTAGAATAAGTTACCTTTCTCTATTCAGACGGAAACAGTCTTTCTACTTTCAAAACCGGGCTTAAAACTCACCTGATGCTCTATGCATATTATTAAATTGTAATATTCTTTTTATACAATACATGCTAAGCGAATAATCACAATGTGCCACATTGTATGTACCATGGCACCATGAAGTTGTGTGATCTTATGTGAGTTTACATTTAATATTTCTTTAATCTTTAGTATGTTGAACATCAATTTAAATTATTTGTTTGCGCCTTGAGCATCTCTAGAGATGGATATGTTGCGCTTTATAAATAGTGTTATCATTATTATTATTATTATTATCTCATTAAATTAAATGTTCATGGGGAAGAAAGCACACCAGAAGATGATGATGATGATTGTGGTGATGATGATGGTGGTGATGATGATGGTATCCGCCTCTGCGATACCATGGGGCTTTCTCTACAATGTTTGTTTTGATTTTTGAACCTTATTATAAAATTCCTTTTTTTTTTTGCTGCTGCTGGGAACCTCTTCTATTTCGTTTGGCCCTACTGATTTAGGCCACGTATTTGCACACTTTGCATGCATGTAGTATTTTTTGGCATTTATGTAACCTGAAAAAGCATAAATCGTTTATGGTTTAATTGTTCGCAATTCCTAGTTACCAACAAATAACTTAAGTTTACGCAAAGGTAAACGAAATACATTAACCCACGAGTAAACACAACTTTAGTATATAAATGCATGAAGAGAAAGGCGGATTAATCGCACATTGCATATGATGAATGATCTTAACATTCTTGACTACGTACATCGTGTGTGTGCGCGCGCGCGTGCGTGTGTGAGGGTGTGTAAGGTAGGTGCGGGTGCGCGCGTGAGTGTGTGTGTTTGCGTGCGTGTGGGGGGGGGGGGGTGTAAGGTATGTGTATGTGCGGGTGTCTGCGGGTGCGTGTGTGAGTTGTGTGTGTGTGTGTGTGTGTTTGAAAAGTTAAGTGTTTTTAATGAGGACACGAAAAATAAGTTTTTTCCAAAATGCCAACAAATTAAGTGAAAATGGAAGGAAAGCATGTGAAGGTAAAATAACAAAAGATGAGTGCTTAAAAGTATTGAAGGCTCTGAAATTAAACAAGTCTCCGGGAAATGATGGCCTTACAGTTGAATTTTATATTATGTTTTGGTTAAGTATCGGAAATATTTTGGTAGATGCTTTAAATGAAGGTTATGTCATGGGGAGTTTATCCATATCGCAAAAACAAGGGGTTATTACTTTGATTGAGAATGAAGGGAAAGACCCTCGATACATAACAAATTTTAAGCCGATCACATTATGAAATGTTAATAAAAAAAAAAATTGTCAAAGGTGTTAGCTACAATAACTAAGGGAGTACTTGAGGAAGTCATATACGTAGACCAGGTGGGCTATATGAATAATCATAATATTGGAGAAGCGGTACGTTTAATTGATGATATGTTCTGTTTTTGAGTCAAATGATAAAGCCTGTAGTTATTTGATTGCGGTTGATTTCAATAAAGCATTCGATTCCGTATTTCATACTTTCCTCTTTAGAGTCTTAGGAAGGTTTGGGTTCGGTCCCTCATTTTGTTCGTGGCTAAAAACTATTGACAGTAATATAAGTAGCTGTGTTGTGAATGGGGGTTTTGCTACTGGTTATTTTGATATTAAGCAAGGGGTAAGGCAAGGAGATCCACTCTCGCCCTATTTGTTTATTCTCGCTATTGAAATATTGGCAACAGTAGTGAGGAATAATGAGGTTATTAAAGGCGTTAATATTGGAGGAATTGAAGTCAACCAAGTTTTTATGCAGATGACATGACAATATTTGTTAGAAATAAAGAATCTGTAAAAAGAGTAAAGGAGATGTATACGTTATTTAAGAAAATAAGTGGTTTACGGGTCAATGCGGACAAATTTAATATTATGAAATTGGGGATAAACAAAGACAATTCAGAAGAACTTCCATTCGGTAATGTGGTGAAAGAAATTAAAATTTTTGGGAGTGTACTTTGCGTTAGACGTCAGAATAAGAGAGGAATTGAATGATAAGGAGATTTTAAGCAAGATTAAAGGAAACCGAACCCCAATAAATAACTTTAATTATTCTGAGAGATTGATTATATATTTGGCCATAAATCTACAATATTCCCAACCAAAGTGTATGAGAGAGGTATAAAGCAAGAATAATGTAAAGTTTCTCAGCACGACATTGGCATCGCCATTTTCTTGATAATGTGACGTATTATGCGAAGTCGTTTATCAAGTAAATGATTTCGAATTTATGGATGCTTCTTTCCCGGACGTGTGTGGTGATGAAGCATTTCATTCACCTGCTATTATCCTTTGTACTACATTTGCAGAACGCAAATTGCATAAATAAGTTAGTGCTCTTCTGAGGTGAAGGTTTCTCATAAATGAAATAGATTTGAAAACTGCTATAGTGTAGTATTTATAAATGAATTTAGTTACAATTGTTCCCCTGATATTTTTTTTTTTACCAAATATAATTTCTATCATCTCAGTTATGATTTGTTTTCATTGAAAAGTAAAGGTTTCGTTATTGATTTAAAAATTCTTTCCAACTACAGCTTGGTACATTATACATGTACCTTTTCAACATGTATGTCACACTATCAAGAAAATGGCTGCGCCCATGTCATGCTAAAAGGCATGACATCATGCCAGGAATGTCTTCATTTATATATATCTTGTACATTTTCGTAAGGAATATTGTACATCAAAGGATAGGAGTGCATCTCATTTTTCAGAATACCTACACTTATTTTTTGGGGTTAGGTTTCCTTTAAAAGAATTCTCGGATGGTGGAAACAGAGGGACCTTACGGTGTTTGGAAAAATTCATTTATTAAAAACATATGCATTATGTAAATTAAATTACGTTTTTGCTTCACTAGTGGTTCCAAAGTGGGTCATATCTGAAATACAGAAAAATATATGTTTTTAATTTATATGGAATGGGAAAGATCGAATTAAGAGATTAAAATTGTATCAAGGTAATAATGAAGGAGGGTTACGAGTGGCTAATTTTGACTCGTTGGTAAGAACCCAACGGGTAATGTGGGTGAAAAGACTACTGTACGGAGAAAAATCTATGAGATGGAAGCTATACTTTGATTTCTGCTTCAAGATGGTAGGGGGGGGGGGGGGTTTAGATTTTTCTTTTTGGTGTAACTATGATTCCAAGTTTATCAGTTTCAAAGTACCTAAGTTCTATTTAGAAATGATCAAAGCATGGGAACAGTTAGAAGGTTGTAGGAATTTTGAAGAAAAGAATAATCCAATTATTGTTAACAATTAAGATTTCTTATTGAAAAAGAAAATTATTTTTGATGAGGAGTTGTTTTACACGCAATATAATTACAATTCAAGATATTTTTGCTGAGCATGGCATCCGGGCAATATCTCATTTTCAACATTTGGGGTTAAAAGGAAACAAAATTGTTGATGTATTGAATAATGGGAAGCTATTTTGAGAAGCCGAAAACAGGATAACTGGAGTTAAGTGGATGTAAAAGAGTATGGTATTTTAATGCAGTTTAACAGTACTGTAAAGCTCCTCAGAGATGTATTATCGAGGAAGGGTTATGACTATTTCATAGAGAAGTTACAAAATGTATTTGTCGTGAAGATTCATGATGGACGGGAATTTTCAGATTTTTCAAATGAGGTATGTAGGGAGATATTTAGTAGGCCTAGGAAAGTTACTCTTGTTAACAGACTAAGAGAAATTCAGTATAAACTGCTTCATGGAGCAATATATCCTAGAGAACATTTATTCAGATTCGGCTTTGTTGTAGATAACTTGTGCTAATTTTGTAAGCAAAAGATAGAAACATATTTACACTTGTTTTGGGAGTGTGTACATGTTCAAAGATTATATGGCAAAATGTAATTGCTAAGTTTGAGCTAAGGGAATTAAGGTCTATCGACTGGATAGATATTCATTTAGGGTTATCCGGTAACTCCCCACGAATAAAGATTTGTAATACAATTATTTTTGCAATCACATATTTGTTATATGGATGCAGGGGAAAGTCCGTAACATTGTCCTTGGGGGAGTTTCAAAAAGAACTGTTGGAATTTAGGGAAAAAGAAAATAATATTGCAGGGAGGGCAGGTAGATTGGCCGTACATTTACAGAAGTGGGAACAAGTAAAGTTTTCATGAACTTTTAACACTGGACTGTCGTGGCTATTGTAGCCTCGTTTAAATGATTTTGTTTTAAAATGTTTTAAATAGATTGTTTCTATTTGTCTGTCGCTCCAATTTGGGGGTATTCTGAGGAGGCTAGGAACATAGTGTGGTGGAAGTTTGGTCGGGTAGTGTGTGTGTCGCATGATGGGGAGGGGGTGGGGTTATATGTTACAACTGATTTCATTTTTGTTTTCATCAATTGTACAATTTATGTAATGAAAATGTTTTTAATTCATGTCAAGGAAAAAAAACTGTATTTTATTTCTTTAAAAAAATATAAAAAATATTGAAGAGAAAAAAAATGATGCCGTTCAAGTGTGATTTCAGGTATGTGATCCAACACAATATGTGTGTTATTTCTTACCACACCAAGACTGTACAAACCGTTCTATGTGATATGATTCTGATAAGACATTGACACATATCTATGTATGAACACGCCATGACATCGAAACTGGTAAGCGGAACTTCCTCGACATACATGGTCCTATATCTTCTCCGGAGGAGATAAGTTTGTTATGAATGTGTCTTTTTGTATATCCTTCCTAGTTGGCTCATCGCCATGCATGCCTGAAAGTGATCTTTTCGGGCGCTACACGGTCAGAGGCGGTGGCGCTAACATCTTGTTGGAGGGTGTTCCTAGTGGGTCTAGGGTACAAGTCTTAGTAAGCTGCAATGTGGGTGCTATTGAACAACAATCTGTGATGTCACAATGCTCTAATGGAACATGGATTCCACCATGGCCTCGATGTGGTAAACAACTTGCTGTATTTGTTTCTTTCACCTAAAAAAGGGTGAGGGGCACAGGAAGACAGAGCAATAACTTTCTTACATAATTTCTTAGTTACAGGAATATAAAATCAAGAACCCAATATGGAAATTATCAAAGGTCTGTCGTAGAATTTACTATATATGATACTAAAAAGTGGAATCAATGGAATAGGAAGATTTTCATAGATTTCAAAAATTGCCACTAAAAACAAAGATTAAATATCCCCTGCGAGTATATCTTTCGTGAAATATTGTAAGCAATCCAATTGAATTGCAATCCTCAAATTTCAAGAACAAAAAAAAAGAGGGGAATGAAAAGAATTGAGAGCAAAACTGTCATGGCCCTTCGACTGATATTGATATTGTGTTTTTTATGTGGCGTTTTGCTCCAGAGAAACCTTGTTCGGTACCAATCATTAGAGGAGAGGTTCGCCAGTTTGTGAATGGAGATGCGAGGAGACGAATAACTAGCTACTTTACCCATCCCACCTTACCCCATGGCACCCAGATAGTTGCTAGATGTAGATACCCTGGAAAGTATAGATTGATTGGTGATCAAAGACGAACTTGTGAAGGAGGACAGTGGACCGGGGAAGAACCAGAATGCCGTGAGTATTAAAGCTGAGTGAGGGAGGGAGAGAGAGAGAGAGAGAGTGAGAGATAAAGAGACTGTGTGAATGAATATGTGTGGAAAAGAGAGAGAATGAGAAAGAGAGAGAAAGGGAGAAAGGGAGAGAGGGAGAAAGAGAGAGAGAGAGAGAGAGAGGGGAAGGGAAGGAGTGAGATAGAGGAAGAAATGGGCATCAAGAATCAACTGGTTCCAACTCCAAGGCCCGTATTCTACTAACCCTTAAACCTGATTCTGAGATTCAGCTATAGAGATATGATATGAGGCAGCAGATTTGCGGTTGATCCAAATCAATGCCAACTCTTTATAAGATGGGGCCTAGGTCCAACAATCGAAGCTAGACTTTCCCTTTTATGTGGATCTAGGGCCGGATTTAACTGAATAACTACGGAACATTGTGATTACTATTTCCTTTACCTTGTTGTTTTTGTTGTTGTTGGGTTTTTAGGCTGACCAATCTAAAAAGATTATTTCTGCCTGGCTGTGCCGTTTATTTTTTTAGTTGTTCATCACTGATGATAAGATGGCGCTGTTTCTTTTCCTCTTCAGTGGGTATCATGTACTGTGCAGCTTCCGTTTATTCGATGGTGCAGACAATAATTATCTGTAAGCCTATACGCATTTATGTTGCAAGTGAATGAGAATTGATTGGTTAATCAATTTATAATCAATGTTTCAATTTTGTTTCTACATAGAACCTGTTGCAACACAATTATCTTTCTACGGCTCGTCACTTGAGGTAGCCAGTAATGGGACAGCCGTGGTTTACGTGTATCATGGAATGTTCCTGCATCTGAATGTAGCCTGCTGCCCAAGAGTCACAAGTACAGGGTTAAGACCTCGACTAACCACTCCTCTAGATAACGGAGGCTTACGAGTAAACTAATTTCCTATATAAATGATTCCAAGGTTAGCAAATTGGTAAACAATATGCATGGAGAGCAGACAATGAAATGGCACCATACGTGACATCAGACAAGAATACAAAGGCTACACACGATTATTCCTACAGCGTACAAGACCTTCAATTTCGGTCTTATGGGCTGTCGATGTATTGGATGTTCCAACTTAGTTTAAACAGAGATGAAATAAAGAGAAGATGCAAATATAGATTTCCCCAATTGCGTAGAAATGGTAGGAACTTCTAAGATTCTGGCTTAATTCATGTGACTTATGTGAGAATATTTTGAAAACTGTCAGCTGGTCATCTCCCTCTATTAACCTTTAGCACTTCCACTGGGGAAAATGTGATGCAGTACTTATGGAACCTATCTCTACTGATTTCTCTGGCATGTATACATGCAGTGGGTCGTCATCATTTCACAGCCTACATGTGCTGTTTAAAGGTATGCTAACCTTTTAACATTATTTTCCCCCCACGATCTTTATTCGATTCCATTTAGCATAAATTATATTTCACTGTAATATGTGAATTATAATAAATTAATATACAGAAACAGAAATAAGTAAGTGGGTTTAAGTACCGATGCTTTAGTCAATTAATACATGATTAAATGTTATAATGACAATAATAACATTCAATGATTTAAACGAATAAATTAAAAAAATAGAAGACACATTTCAATACATTAAAGGTAGGCTTACTATATGTCCCATTTGCATGCCTAAAAAAAGAAAAGGTTAAATTCCAATGGCATTTTAAAGATAATACTGATTTAGAACTTCCTTCAAAACGAAAGGGATGGAAAATATCTTTTTGCGGGAAAATAACTACAATTTGTTGTCAAATCGACATAAGGGATTGCTATCATTTATGTAAAAAGTCTGATTTTCCGGCCCCTTGTATCGAATGGTCGTATGTTATTACCAAAAGAAAAAAGAAGTCAGTCACTCACTCAATAGTTTCTGACAGTGAAGTCTATGAAGTAAACGGGTTTCCTTGCGTAATGTGAATACACGGACGTTTCTAACGTTTAAATTTCACAAGTAGGACATACATGACATATTTATGATTCCTGCAATGTTCTACATAATTTGATGTTGGCTGCAACAGGACATAGTATCTTTAGCTGAGAGTTTTAAAAATAAGATACAGAATGAAATCTATATAATTATGTGCGCGCTCACGCACACGCACACAAACGCACACACATACCAACACAAAATGAAAATAAATGCTACAATGTTGGTGACGCATATGTAGATGTACGTGGGGCAGATGTGTATGAATACGGGAAGAGGCACGTTAGTCTGCATAGAGTCCGTCTTACGTTTTGTCATAATCATGAAGAAGAATTGAGCCTCGAATAAAATGAAGACTGTGTCCATGAAGGTATCATTGTTATATTTATAAAAATAATGCACAGGTTTGAGTGGGTCGGTATGAATTGTGTGCACAAGATACCTTTGAATGGTTTTAGACTGAACTCAAAGGTACCACGTGCACACAATTCCACCGACCCACGAATTAAAATCTGTGCATCATCTGTTTTATGAAATGGGGCAAAAAAATCTTTTTTTTATAGATTTACCGGTTACATAGCAAAATCTTGCTTCCAGTAATTACCGGAAAGCATGATTTTTAAATTTGCATAAATTGACTTTTGTTAGTGCGATGAATGAAAACAAATGTAATTGGTTAAGTGTTAAATGGGTACCCGGTAGGATGCGAAGGCCAATGTGGTATGCTTACCAATTTGAGCCTAGTAACTCTTGATAGAATGCTCCACAGGGAGTGGAGAAAGTGCATAAATTGTGTGAGGGCAAGCTAGAATCCGATGGCCGGGGTAATAATGTAAAGCGCTTTACACAGACATTTCCGACGTACTAAGCGCCCGCGCTATATTAGCAAAAATGTTAATATTATTAAAGGGAAAGTCCACCCTGAAATTAAGTTAGTTTTAATAGGAGTAGAAAAATGAGAGAAACAAGTCAGTGAAAGTTTGAGCAAATTCCGATTAAAAATAAGGAAGTTAGCATTGTTTAAGTTGTGATCAATCAAACACAAATTGGCAACTCTATGACGTAAAATGCGAGCTCAACTTCCATTTGCTTAGTACTAAAAAAATCTAAAATTGTCATTTTCCCTCTAGAAAAATTTCAACCATACATGCACCCTAAATATAATAATTGCAAATATGTTTCTATACTCCCCCTGCAAGGAACAAATATATATTCCGTCATCAATAACGAAGAAAACATGATTTTATGGAATATTATGCACAAAGCAAATAAAGGAGAGCTCGTATAATACGTCACAGAGTTGCAAATTTGTATTTGATTGATCACAACTTCAATAATTCATAACTTTCTTATTTTCATTCAGAATTTGCTCAAACTTTCACTCACCTGATTTTCTTATTATTCTGCCTCTATCGAACGAACTTATTTTGGGGGTGGACTTTCCCTTTAAATGTAATGACTAATTACCTGAACATGAAGAAAAAGGCATATCGGTGGTATTGATTCCCGAAATCGCGTGCAGTCGGTAAAAACAATCTACACGGTAATTAACAAATGATTGCAGGGATTCTTTTACCCATTTTATACATTTTGTTGTTAAAAGTGTTTAAGCACATTATTGATAATATTTATATGAATGCGTTAATGATAATAATATACATATCTAAATTTATGAATAATAAAACAAATTCAACTATATCACTGCACTAGAATAATTAACTTAAAGGCTGAAACAACCCTATATTGAGTAAAATGATTTTCTTCTCTTGACCGTGATATAGCTCTGGAATGCGACATCCCTGCGGCTCCAGAGCACGGGAGGTTACTAAATGGTTCCAGACAGCAGGCTCGAGATATCTTTCCAACTGGAACTTCGGTTTCATTCGAATGCGAAGATGGCTACTTCTTGGTGGGTTCTAGGAGAATTACATGTGAAAAGGATCAATGGTCGGATGATCCACCTGTATGTGCAGGTATGATGGGGAGCTTTATGTTTCCACACCTAACAATATGAAAGTCAAAATAGTTTTCTGTCGTATTTGATCTCGATCTTTATATTCCCCCAAGAATAAAATCGAGTAAAAACATTATCAATTCCACGAGAAAATGCGGCGGTGTCATTTGACACTGCAAAAAGAAAGGTTCTCATGTATATGTCTGCGCACTCACTTTACATGGAGTTTAGCTATTTTAACGAGAAAGATAATATCCCGAGGCTTGAGAATGAAATTACTTAAATTAGACTTTTCTCATTTCGCGGGTGTGAAGTTAGCGACCGTAATGATCATCATCAGCAATTCATAATGTGAATTACTTGCATGAATCAGGGCAGGATCTGAGATTACAATCGCTAACTTCACGCACGCGCGCCATCGTCGGTATATACTATTGAGCAGCGACTTTTTTAATGAAGACCATTATTTGAAAATTTATGAAGATTTAAGTTGATTTTTGATATGTTATAGTAGGGTATCTCCATTCAAGTGCTATGTTATGTTGTGTTATAATGCCAATGTTGTCTCCTGCAGTGACGTCATATGCTATTGTGCAATACAGCTCCGAATCTGGGCTTTTTCTGAGAGTTCTGTGTCATCAATTTTAAACCTACATTCCAGAATTATTGATGATTTTTAAGATAATTATTGTCATATTCAGAATCTCCGACAAACATTCTTCGACATGTCTTTTGTTTTCATTTTGTTTGTCACATGAAAAGGTTGGGATTCACGGTAATCATCTTTCGAAAAATGCAATCCGTTACGTGGATCATAATAGTTATTGGAATACTAAGACGGGTCGGGAGTGACTAGATGGTAAAAAACACACATACACGCACTCCCACACACACATACCCATACAAAATGAAAACAAAGGCTGAAATGTTGGTGACGCACAAGTACATGTACACGGAGCAGAAGTGTAGGAACATGGTTTGGGGCATGTTAGTCTGCGCAGACTCCATCTCACGGTTTTGAGACATTGCCATAATTATGAAGAAGAATTGAGCCTCGAATAAAACGAAGACTGTGCCGTTATCATATCTATCTGATATTGTTAAATGTAATTGAATGCATAAATGATAATAATACACATGGTACAAATTTCATCTCCATAGCCTGTAACGTAAATGCTGAAACAACCCAAAAGAGATGTAAATTGAGTGAGATTATGTTTTTCTTTTCACCGTGATATAGCTTCTGAATGCAGAGTCCCTGCGGCTCTAGAGCACAAGAGGTTACTAAATGGTTCAAGACAGCAGGATCGAGATATCTTTCCATCCGATGCAACGGTTTCATTCGAATGTGAAGATGATTACAGCTTGGTGGGATCCAGGAGAATCACATGTGAAAAGGGTAAATGGTCGGATGATCCTCCCGTATGTACAGGTATGATGGTGAGCCTTATGTCTGCGCACCTAACAACATGAAAGTGACAATAGTTTTATGTCGTATTGAATTAATGCTTGATCTCGATCCTTATATTCTAAAGAGTAAGTGTGCCGGAAATCTCATCAAAATCCGAGTAAGAACTGTGTTATTTTCACAAGAAAATGCGGCGGTGTCATTTTGACATTGCGAAAACAAAGTTCCCATGTCTGCGCACTCGATCATTTACTTGCAGTTTATGATTGTTAAAGTGAGAGATGCTAAACAGGTCTATTCGAATCTAGCGTTTATATCTTCTATTGATAGTGAGCAGGTGCCCGGTACTCAACATACCAGACCATGCAGTCATAGAGGGTATCCACTTCAGCGAGGGGAGGAACGTTGGGGATGAGAGGATCTTCAACTGTGTAGAGGGTTACGTTCTACGAGGTGATACCAACAACCTGCGATGCTTGGAGAGTGGGGTCTGGTCGGATCCCTTACCCACCTGTGAGGGTATGTCACATGACTCTCTTTAACCAATTGCCTGGGGTATCCTCATCTAGATACTCCAATCCTTCCTTGATCGTTGTATATAGATTATCACCTCAGTCTATTAGCCAGTTTCCTTCTCTTCTTCATGTCCAACATTCGAGAGATATTTGAAGTCGGTAGTAGGTTTTCCTGATAGACCTGGCTTTTTGGAATTATACACACTGGCATACATATATTAGTGATGGCCTTAAAGGTAATACAAAGTTTTGGGAAGATTTTAAAATTGGGGGTATAGTGATTCTTTACCAATTTGATATATTTGGATGCCCCTGTGGATGTATTATAAGCACTAGAAAATTTAGCCCCTAAAACACTTCTGCTTTCGAGAAAAGTTGAATATAAAAATTTACCGGTGCTCCCGGTAAATTTGGAAACAAATTCAAATAGCGCCTACGGCCGTAAAATGGTAGCTGCGACCATGAACATCTCAGAATATGTAGTTGTGATATATAATTTCCAAACGGGAATAGCAAATCGGTCGATTTTAGTTAGAAACATTGTTTAATAGCTTAATTAATATATTGACCTAGAGAGGGAGCTATACAACATAAAGAGTTTATTATTTACAATTTCATAACTTTAGACTCGATTTCAACGACGACAACGATCACTGAATAATGTAGGATCGCATATGCTTCCAATATGTTCATTTGAACCGAATTCATTACCCCATACCAAAACTTTGTATTACCATTAATAAACTGGATGCTATCCCTTATATGAAAATTACCATGGTACACGATATTTTCAGTTGGCCACGGTACATATACCATGGTACTACCAAGGTATCAAAAATGGAATGTAAAATTTAACTGTAAAACCCTAGTTTCCTGGAGATTTGTTGAATTTCGATGGGGCTTATGTTTTACCTTTTTTCAGAATCAACTGAACTACCACAGAGAAACGGATCGTGTTCAAACAGCTGTTGTACGAGCTCTGAGTATTCTTGTAACCCCGGGGGTTGCTACTGTGACTGCGGGTGCGAGTCGAATGACAACTGTTGCGATGACTATGAAGACGTGTGTGCTAGCCTGGTTATCTTTAAAGCAGGGAGGTCGAGAACCTCCCAGTTTAAAGGTATTCATATCCTTCCTTCCGTCTTGCATTCATTCTACTACCTAATGCTAGGGGAATCTTGACTACATATTCCAAAATGATTAGTTATGTTTATGCTATACAGTTAAAAAAAAGTGCCAGATCATTAAAAGGGATCTCTGGCACACGAAACGCATCACAGCATTTGGATGTTACAATTCACATAGCATGTACTGCTAGATATACTTGCACAGCCCCTTTAGTATTACTTTGGGCATATGGGCATGGACCTAGGTGGAAGAATAGCTTGGCAAATACCATTTTGCAAGGAAGAACTAAAAGCAGAAGATAATTTGCAGATATTAAAGCTAGGGCACGGACTGATAACAGTAGTAATAATAATATTAATAATAATAATGATACAAATATTGTTATTGTTATTTTGTATAACGTGATGATGGAGTTTATGATTAACCGTAACAATATGTAAGGATACTTGTCATGAAACCACAACTTTTTTATTTGTTTAATGCAATGTTTATTGATTTTTCTTTCTTTCTTTTTCTTCTCTTTTTTCCTCTTTTTTCTTATCTTTTTTCCCTCTTTTTTCTCCTTTTTTCCTCCATTACCTTCTCCTCATCATTCTTTTCTTTTCAAAACTTTAATTCAATCAATATCAGGTGCATTTGGCCGGATGTGGGGGGTGGGGGGAGGTCTGCGGATCACATTTATTTGGTTAACTTTTTTCCATTCCCGGGCAGCTCGACCGGATGCACCTGCTATTGCGATATTTATATATACTATCTATTGATTTTATCTCAATTCATGTTTGTTATATTGTTATATTTATGTGACTTGATTTGCCAAATATAATAATAATAATGATAATAGTATTAAAGGGAGTATTATTTAATAACAACTAACAACAGAACACAGATGCTACATGACGTTTTATTATCTACCAAGGTATATACTCCATGTCTTAATATTCCCTTTCTGGTTATTTCCTATTTGCCTCTCGGTCTAGTCTCTCTACCTTCTACTTTTCCTCCCAACAAATCTTTCAAGAGACTTTCAAGAGACCCTTATCCCTTACCCTAATCAAAATCGCTTCTCTGGTCATGATACAATAAATGCATTATACATATTTCATTATACTTTCAGACGTGTTCATATCAAATACAACGTACAATATGCGAGGGGGTGAACGACTACATGTATTTTCTCCTAACTACCCTAACAGCTACAATAATCTCGAGAACATTCTATGGCATGTCAGAGCTGTCCATGGGCGCCGGTTCCGCATGATTTTCGCGAAGGTGATACTGGACTTAATCTATGACTACGTTCGCATCTACACTGGGATCTCAGACGTATTTGAAGAGAGTACGCAGATATTCCACCTGACATATAACCCTTCTGGTGATTTGCCTGATCCATACTGGTCTGTCCATCCTAATATGTGGCTGCAATTCTCAACCGATGCGTTTGGTAGTAACCGGGGTTTCTATGTCATGATAGCTTCTGCATATGGAGGTGAGAAACAGTGACTTTGCCTTTTTTCATATTAATCAACTGGACCAATTTTGACATTGCTTTCTTCTTCATGCGTCTTGTTTCGCTACGATTTTAGAATATTAACCATTCGAGACACTGAATATGTAAGCAGCCAATAACACATTAACGTTGTAAGCATCTTATAAACGCATACAGTCTAGGAAAGAAAATCGAAAACAAAATCTGCATACTAATTTGGCAACCAGGTAATTATTGTTAAAGGTATTACAAAGTTTTGGTAAATTTTGAAAATTGGCTGGATAGTGATTCTTTACAATTATGAAATATTTGGATGCCCCTATGGATGTATTATAAGCACTAAAAAATTTAGCCCCTAAAACTCTTCTGATTTCGAGAAAAATTGAATATAAAAATTTACCGGTGCTCCCGGTAAATTTTGATAAATTTGAAATAGCGCCTTCGGCCAGACGATGGTAGCTGCGACCATAAAAATCTCAGAATATGCAGATCTGATATATATATTCCAAACGGTAATAACAAATCGGTCGATTTTAGTCAAATAACATTGTTTTATAGCTAAATTAATATTTTGACCTTGAGAAGGCGCTATACAACATGAAGAGGTTTTTATTTACAATTTCATCAGTTTATACTCGATTTCAACCGCGACAACGATCACTTAATATTATAGGATTGCATATGCTTCCAATATGTTCATTTGAACCAAATTCATTACCCCATGCCAAAACTTTGTATTACCTTTACGTGCTATCATCATGATTGTTATCCTGTTGATGTAGAAGGCCACGGAGAACCACTTCCCTGTAAATGCGTATACATATATGAATATGAGAAATGCTCAAACAACTTTCAAATGTAAAAAAGTTATGAATGCCTGAAATAGAATTTATGTTTCTGCCTTGAGATTTTAATTAACATTATATTTTTCACGTCGTAGAATATCATCATAGTAACAGATAAGAATTAGAAGCAGAACAAAAGAAGCACTATTTAACCAAACACGTTTGGAATATTTGAGCCATGTAAAATGTTTAATAAATGTTATAGCTCTTTCAAATATATTTTGCCTCGTCAGGTTGTGATGAGTATCTTTTCCAGTGCACGAACGGACAATGTATTTCCCGCTCTGATGTTTGTAATGGATTTAGCGACTGTGTAGATTCATCTGATGAGTATTGTTGTAAGTTTTGTTTATTATTGTTGAAAAAGTTTATCAAGATAGTTTGAAATTCATGAATTTAATAGTTCTTTGACACAGCGAAACATAAATTACTAAAAGGTTTTGGTTAGTACATGTCTAAAGAATTTGTCTGAACCTGAACTATCCATAGATAATTTATTGTTATTATTTTGTTTAACGTGTCACAGACTATACAAAGTCTAGTAAATAAGTTTAGAATAAAGAAACGTGTCCTAGGTTAACGCAGTAAGTGATGGAAAGTGACAATATAAACGTCTGTTTCGGAATACTCAAGGTACAATGAACTGAATTTTATCATCTGAATATAACAACAAAATATACGTATAGTATGTCTGAAATTGATACAGAGATATGAGTTAGGCTAGGGGGTAAGGTCGGCTGTCTGTCTTCGTCTTCAAACTAATTCTGATTCACGTAGTTTATATGGTAACGTTGAAGGTTAGTTCCCAGAAGTAAAATCAGATTCATAAAAAACCCTATGTCGCAGACACACCACACACACGCACCTACATACACATTGAATCACTACAAATAGTCTGTAGGAACTTCAATGATTACATAATTAATTGGTTATAGTGTACATGCATATATGTTTTTTTTTCTCTTTCATATAATTTTTTTAAGTGGTTAAAATGTTAAACTTTATGATATTGGACTACAATAATCCACATGTTTTATGGTAGACCTATGTTTACACAAACTATTTTGAGTATTTAATTTTTTGCATATATTATTTCAGAAACAAACCATTCTAATAATTTCATCCCCAGCACCAAGAAACGGATCCTGTTAGGTTTTTATGTTTGTGTACTGAACAGACTACCCTGAATAAAGGATTGAAATAAATAAAAATATAAATAAAAGATAGGCAATCTATTTTCGTAATTGAACAAATACAAATGGCCATTATCACTTATACATTTTCATGATGCCAACGTCATATTTCTTTAGTTACCATATGCTAATTAATGCGTCCTGCAGCATGCCGTTTGTCAAAAACAACTGCAATGTATCGATGATGATCTTAAACTTTTCGGTCGTGATCATGGGAAATGATTGAAATATTTGAATTCTTTTTTTACCATCCATATATTTTTTGTTTTGCAGGTTAATTTGACCGAACATTCCTCTTGGATGCAGCAGCAGTGATGAGTCACGACATGCTTCCAATCTGATGTAAAACAGATATATATGTACTCTACGGCTATACGAAATAGATAACATTAGAAATGGAGCATCTTTAAAGTAAAATCATTTGATTAAGATTATATAGGACTACAGTCTTCTTGACATAATACAGCATTTTTGGTTTCTCTGCCTTTTGTATAACAGAGGGTTTTTCAAGACCGATAACCTACGAGACCATGTGCTTTGCTCTCGCAAGCCTACTTATTTTCTGAGCATTTGAGGGAGACTCTTGGGACAAGACCGAAACAATTTATGTCAGGGTCTGGTCTAAAGGTTAAAAGGTCTAAAGTTCCATGAGACCGAAATAGTCAGCTAGTTACACTGTAAAACAATGTTGGGCAATATTTTTTCCCCAAAAAGCGGGCTACCGTAGTCGGACAGTCATATCTTTGCCCAGATTTTGGTAAAATACGAACAAATTATGCACGTGTGAAGTAGGGTGCTTACGTTACCAATACCACTGGGCAAAATATTGCCCAATAGATGGTTAGATTGACCATTGGCACAACATTGGGCAAAGTGTTGGAGAAATATTGCCCAACCTTTTCACAGCGTAGCAGTAAATGCTTATTCTGATCACCTTTCTGATTCACCTGTATCTTGTCATTATGTTGTGTATGCATGCCACATATGAACTCCTTTGCTACTATGTACCAGTCCTCTTCCATCATTTTGTAATTGTTCATTGTCACAATACGGCGAACGTAGTCGTGATTGTGCAGAGATTTCACTTTAATGCTGTGTAGAGTTTGATAGAAATATGGGTTTGATGAAAGGTGGGTTTGCAAGGTTATTATAACCCTATCACTAACCCTAACGGTTAACATGTGCGCATTCGCAGGTTCAGCTAGTTAGCTAAACTCTTCTGATTGGCTGTATGCAAATAAGTTCATTCTGGGGTCAGGAACTCGCGTGGGAAAAATGATTTAGCATCCCGGAGTGCATTTGAAATCGGGACGTAAAAGTAACATCCGGGAATTTGGGGGTGTTGGCGATAGCGAGAATTATGTGCATCATGTCATTTAATCACAATGTACAGAAAGGTTCTACTCATGTTAAATTTGGTTATAATAATGACTTTTTAACATACCCCCTAAAGAAAAAGAGGTACCTATCAAATATAGAAAAAACAGATTCATCCCGCCGGACAATTAACCCATAAGTTGTATATCTTTCAAAGGTGATTGATGGGAAATGCATATCGAGCTAAAGGTTGACTCAATTAAGTATTAATGTGCTAATTTTTTTCAGTTTTAAATATTAAATTCATCTTGTCTATGTTAGCATACATCTCGTAACTCTGTAAGTTGGTGGGTATTATACTATTATTATGTATTACAAAAACGTCCGAAGTCTAATAAGGTCTTTCAGTTCTAATTTGTTTCGATCCCATTTTGTTAGCGCACGATTGGATTGTTTTCATAATTGCGTATCCCAGACAAATGTCTTTTTGAATCGTTATGTTTTATTATGAAATTATAATCTAATGATTTTTCAAGTCGATATAATTTAGATTTACCTCCAGTATGAGATATTTCATTTGTTGTATGAAACATGTTTAAAAAAATAAATGTGATTTTACTTAGTTATTTCATCGTTAAGTTACGTAAGTTGTTCGCACCTTCGCATATACTGGATTATCTGGATATATATAAATGTACGTATAAGAGGCTCGCACGAGCTCATCTCCCTCATTTTTAAACAGAAATCAGAGACAGAACTTTCCCAGCAAAGAACTTCCATAGCACAGAACTTCTCCAGGACAGAACTTCCCCAGTACATAACTTCCCTATTGATATATATTAGAAGTTTGATAAGTCGACGGCGTGTTGGTTCATTATACAAATATTTCTAAGTCAATTATGATAGTCCCCCTATACTTTTGGAACTTAGTTGAATCATATAATGATTGAACATAGCACTTATCTTTTAGAACTTAACAATTTAGTCCCACAAGCAAACAATACAAATCTTTCGATTTATTCGTATTTGATGAAATATTAGTCAGAGTGAATTAATAATTCATTAATTTGTCTATGCATTACAACAGTTATATATATGTAGTAGTGGCGAATATTGCAAATGATGTAATTATTGAATAAATATAGAATGTTTGTTTTTTAACCTAAATTCTTAGTCCATAAACACGTGTCTTTATTTGGTCTGTATTAGTATGCTCCATGTCACAACAACACACACCTCTCACCCATGTAGTCATCGATTTCAATCATATAGTTTTGATTAAATCGAATAACATAAATAAACATGGTATAATCGGCATCCTTGACATTTTTTAGACACGCGCACTGCTCTTAAACGGGAAAAGGTTTCCTACCCAAAATATCTCTCTTTTTTACAAATCGGCACGCGGATGCGGTCAATAGAACAAGACAGTAATGACTGTTTCGCATGGGTCACGGTTAAAACTATAGCTCTTCGTTTGATCTCGAGATTGTACTATACAACTAGTACAGTTTCGAGACCACCTTGTGCAATTGTGTAACCTTGTCCGTCAAAGAAGACAATAGGGACTTTTAGATTCGCACGAAGACAATAGGTCTATGCTACGATCGACGTCCTTTTAATGCACTGCCTTGAATGGACGTCACACGTATCAGTCCACGCAAATCTAAAAGTCCTTAATATTTGTAGAATGGTTCCTTGCTCATGCAATGGACACCAAAGGGCAAACATCGGTTGAGAATAAAATGAGGAATTTGCAAGCAAGATTGGAAGAGCTTGTTTGTTTGTTTATGACCAAGTTCGGAACGTTTATCACGAAAGATATTGAGAGGGAGAGGGAGAGAGGTATATTTGTTGGTAAAAAGAAAATGTTTGTTTTCTGAAAAATTAAGACATGAAGATAGAGTTTTTTGGGGGGTAATATAGAAACATCAGTGGTTTGCCGGCACACTCACTTGTCAGTCGTAATTCATAACAGAGGTTCTGAGCTAGCAGTCTACACCGAGATCGCAGTAAATACTAAACTTCTACTTCTAAGGTAATACTCATCAACGCCTGTTCAGTGTCTAGATGAGGGTAAAGCATAGAGTTATTATGTACAGCTCTATGCGGTACAGTTCCTGAAAAGGGAACTAAATTGATTCAAATTGTTTGATTCTAATTATCTCTTCCTCTCTTCCCTTTTCTATTAACTCTCTACAATCCCATCCAAGCACTTTCCAGGGTGTAAAGTACTTTCCAATATGCAAACAATGATAGAAGGCATTTCCTTGTCATATGTTAGATTATTTAGATTACTTCACCTAAATTTCTCCCTCTTCTCCTATTTCAAGCTTTATCTCGTCTGTCTTTTCAATTTTCCTCTCTTTTTCCATTTCCTCGTTTACTTTTTTTTTGGCAATGTCATTCCTACTTTGTCTCTTTTTTTAATAAATCTCGTCTGTCTTTATTATTTCCCTGCCTTTTCCATTTCCTTGCTGATTTATGTTTTTGGCAATGTCATTATTACCTCACATATTAATGTATTTTGTCCAACCAACTTTCAAGTTATACTTTAATGTAATTTTCGACCTTTTATATATTCAATTTGTTTCAGCCTTCGGCTGCTATTTTGAGTGTATATGCTTTTTTTTAAATTCAATAAACTAGTTCAAAACGAATCAAATTAAATCAAATACAAATTCGCCTTACAATTCGCATGAGAGAATACAAAAGGTGTTTCACATTTCAAGTCTATTGAAAACATCCCACCGTTCGTATTTAAAGGAGCAACACAAAACAAATTCACTAACAACTGATAATTAGAACAAATTACATATGGATGGAAAGATTTTCTCTTGAAAAACACGAATAATTTGCTGATAAATCATATAGATAACATGGAAAGGCGTAAAATGCAATTTTTCAAGACCCTTCTTAGACCCCCAAACGCCCCTGAACGTAAGCCAAACACACGAGCGTAGCGAGCTCTGAATAGTGACGTCACACACTGGACAAACAGCTCAGTGCCGTGTAGCAGTCTGCAGCTAGCCAGCCGTGCCCCGTATGTGACGTCACAAATATTGACGCTCTATAAAGGACCGCTGATTAAGGCAGAAAATCTGGATCTCAAAACTAACATTTGTGAGAGTTGATTACTGCAGGCCCCAGACATATTTTGAAGAAAAGAGTTGTTGTATTTGATCAGCAAAGCTTCCCCTTCGCAATGATATGAGTTTGGCATCAATTCAAAACACTTTTGATTCTTCGTGTGGCTACTTTAAAGAAAATATGAGACTTTCTAATCATGCTACTGTGGGTTAAATTAGGTCTGCGTTCCCTAAAAGAATCACCTTGTGGTCAACTAAGACACGGTATTTTTTGGAATAGATCCCCATTCAGTCATTAATTCATTTTTATTTACATATTAATTATGACAGGGTACCTATTGATCGCATGTATAAATTAGATGCTATGTATCAAGTAAAAGCAAGATTGCCGAGATACGAATTATCTACAGCTTCTTGTTCTAAAATCGTCGGTCTCTATGGAGCATTAATCTTGTTTTTCTTCCTCCTTGTGTCCGTGTTGGGGTCCCCGCGTGAGGGGAACTTTAGTCCCCAAAGCGCTCCCGGGCACCCTATAGTTTGTGTGTGTGCGTGTGTGCGTGCGTGTGCGTGTGTGTGTGTGTGTATTGGGTTTTTACAGACTTGTGTCAATCATATATGAGTATTTAGTGCATAGGCATTGAATTAGGCTTCACTCAAAACACATTAATGATTGTAATAGAGTGTCAAATATAGGGTATGTGTTTGTAGTCCATAACATAGGAAGGCAGGAAATAATTATATAGGGACGGTTCACGCGTTAAAAGAACTACATTTTAGCGTCATAGAGATGATGAAAGGTTTCAGGTTAACGACTTTATCATTTCGCTTCCTGAAAGAATCGGAAAGTGAACCGGAACTTCAGAAAAGATCCATGCCAATGGCATCCTGAAATTAAACCCAGTATAAATAAACATAATACGTTGAAAAGCACGATGCCATCATGTAGGTCTCACTTACAAAATATATAATCTCACATTTTACCTTGAGGCAGTCAACCCAGTTGGCTACGATGGAAGGAAAGCGATTTGAAGACATTGTCCGAATATTGATCTATGTTCAACTATTCCTAACTTCAGTTTGCGGTAAGTAGATGTTTTATCTGTTTTATCTGTTTTAAAGAATTGAATTTTCATGCAAGACTTTCAGGGTGTGCACATGAGATCATCCGACATTTTAATAAAATATTGGCTGAACAAGCTATTAACAAAAACACAATCCAAGGTATCTCATTAACTTCTATTCTCATGTGGGGGAAGAAAGTACACCAGATGATGATGATGATGATGATGATGATGATGGTGGTGATGATGAGTATGGTATCCGCCTATGCTATACCATGGGGCTTTCTCTACGATGTTTGTTTTGATTATTGTAGCTTAATATAAAATTGCTTTTTTATTTTATTTTTTTTCTGCTGGGAACCGCTTCTATTTTGTTTGGCTCTTCTGATTTAGGCCACGTATATGCACACTGTGCATGCATGAAGTGTTTGTTTTTCGGCATTTATGTAACCTAAAAAAAGCATGAATTGTTAATGGTTTAATAGTTTGCAATTCCTAGTTACCATGGTTAATAACAAATTTCTTAAGTTTACGCAAAGGTAAACGAAATACGTTAACCCACGAGTAAACACAACTTTAGTTTATAAATGCATATAGAGAAAGGCGGAGTAATCGCACATTTCATATGATGAATGATCTTAACATTCTTGAGTACGTAGATCGTGTGTGTGTGTGTGTGTGTATGCCCGTGTGTGTGCGTGTGTGTGTGTGTGCGTGTGTGTGTGTGTGCATGATACCGTAAAAGTGTGATTTCAGGTATGTGATCCAACACAATCTGTGTTTTATTTCTTACCACACCGAGACTGTACAAACCTTTCTATGTGATATGATTCTGATTAGTCATTGACACAAATCTATGTATGAACATGCCATGACATCGAAACTAGTAAGCGGAACTTCCTCGACATATATGGCCCTCCATCTTTTCTGGAGGAGATAAGTTTGTGTATGAATGTGTCTTTCTTTATATCCTTCCTAGTTGGCTCATCGCCATGCATGCCTGAAAGTGATCGTTTGGGGCGTTACACGGTCATAGGCGGTAGCGGTAACACCTCGTCGACGGGTGTTCCTAGTGGGTCTAGGGTCCAGGTCTCAGTAAGATGCGATGTGGGTGCGATCGCACAATCCGTGACGACACAATGCTATAATGGAACATGGATCCCACCATGGCCTCGATGTGGTAAACAACTTGTTTTATTTGATTTTTATTTTGTTTTAACTTTTGATTACCATTCCACGACAAATATTCAATTCATAGAAAAGGGAGGGCGGTGGGAGGGGGGGGGGCGGAGCGATAACTTCCAACATAATTAAAACAACAATAATTACAGGAACATAAAATTTGAAACCCATTATCCATAATTAAAGGCTTAATCAGGTTTAATGGACCGTTTTCTTTATTCGATTTGGAGAGCATTTTAAAGGAAATAAAATGATATACTAGAGTAAATTTAATTAATATTTACATTCGAATCTAATTGATATATACAATGGGTATCTTACAAACTTATCTCACATATTCCGGCTCTATGGATATGAATTTTTAAACATTATCAACCCCAAAACGAGGATAAAATATCCCCTTAGCGGAACTGCGAATATATCTTTCGTAAAATATTGCGAGCAATAATATTTACTTGCATTCCTCAAACTACCTGCATCAACATAAAGAAAGAAGAATAATTTAGAGCAAAGGCTTATTGCTCTTCGAATAATATTAATATTAGTTGTTTTGTAAAAAAATGTTTTACAATATTTTGTGGTGTTTTTTCTCCAGAGGATCCTTGTTCTGTACCAAGGAACAGAGGACAGGTTCGCCAGTTTGTGAATGGAGATGCGACGAGGCCAATAACTAGCTACTATACCAATCCCACTGTACCCGATGGTACCCAGCTACTTGCTAGATGTAGAGAACCTGGAAAGTACAGATTGATTGGTGATCAAAGACGAACTTGTGAAGGAGGACGGTGGACCGGGGAAGAACCGGAATGCCGTGAGTTTATATATTAAGTTTCACAAAAGCGTACCATCCCTCTGACAACGTCTGTCCCCCCTTTTGTTAAGCATGACGCCTCGTGTTTGCACCGGGCATTATTCCATGACAAGCAAGAAGAAGAGGAAACGGGGTGAGAACGAGAGGGTGAGGGAGGGAGAGATAGAAAGACTGAAAGAATGGGTTTGTGTCAGAAAGAGAGAGAGAGAGAGAGAAATAAAAAGAGAGAGTGGGAGGAAGAAAGATGGAGAAAGAGGGTGAAATATGCATCAAGATTCGACTGATTCCAATTCCTTTTTTCTAACATATTAGGAGCCTGTCTTATAAAGACCTGATATTAATCGCAACTATATTATGTTCATAAGAAACAGGATACAGCTACCTTGGGATTGATTCAAATCACTTGCAACTCTATATGACACGGGGCCAAGGTCTAACAGACGAAGTTAGTCTGATGTCTAAGTTTTCCTTTTATATGTGATTTTGGACCTAGGGCCTACTTCAACTGAATAATTACGGGCCATTTTGATTCCTGTTTCCCTTGTAGCTGTGGGGTTTAATCATTTTTGTTGCAAATGAATAAAATTGTATTAATTAATAAATTACCAATCAATGATTCGATGTTGTTTCTTCGTAGAACCCGTTGAAACACAAGTCTTGTTCTACGGCGCACCGCGTGATGTAGCTTGTAATGGGACAGTCGTGGTTTACGTGCATCGTGGACATCCCAATTATCTTGATGTAATCTGCTTCATCACAAGTCTATGGTTAAGACCTCCTCGACTGACAACTCCTCTTGTGAATGGCGGAGACTTATGGGTAAATTCATTTCAATTTAAGGTGCTTTCAGGGTTAGCAACATTGTGTTAATATCAGGCATGGAGATCAGACAACGATACACCACCATAAGTGACTTCAGGAAAGTAAAACAAAGGCTACAGACCACTATTTCGACAGAATACAAGACCTCAATTTTCGATCTCATAGGAATGTATTAGATGTCGCAACATTTAAATAGAGAGGGAATTAAAAAGAAGAGGCAAATATATATTTCCCAATTGTGTAGAAATGGTAGGATTTTAATTCTCAGCTTCGGGCTTAATTCATGTGACTCGAGTATAATTATATGGGAATGCTTTGAAAAATGTCAGTTGGTCATATCTCTCCATTATCTTTCAGGATTGGCCCACGTTGTATACTGAAACAAAACGGTTGAATCCTATCTCTACTGATTTCACTGGCATGTATACATGCAATGGGTCGTCATCATTTCACAGCGTACATGTGCTGTTTAAAGGTATGTATATACTAATAAGGAATAATTCAATGATATGGTTACAAACAAACACACCCATATCCACACGTACCAACCACAGAACTGTAAATCTATTTTAGAGTACTGTGGTACCAACACACAAATACGCTTTCACAAAATGAAAACAAAGGCAGAGAAATGCTGGTGACGCACATGTACATGTACACGGGGCAGACCAGTGAGTACATGGGTATGCTGGGCACGTTAGTTTGCACATATAATCTCATTCTCTGATACGTCATAAACATGAAGAATAATTCAGCCTCGAATAAAATGAAGACTGTGTCCTTGGTGTAATGTCATCATTGTTATATATTTTGTTGTTAAAATTATTAAATTATAAAAATTAAATTATATGTCCTTATACTGCAGCCTTTAACTTAAAGCCCCTCTAAAATGATGGGAGCCTCAAGAATTTGATGGCAAACTTCCACTTCAATGTTATAATGATGTGCAAGAGGATGTCATTTAACACACACATCTGCAAGGATCTTAGAAATAAATGTGTTTGAAGAGGAATAGTGATGAATAAATACAAGTATTTTTGTTTTAGTACGACAGAAAACTAAAATATTGTATTCTGTCATCAAATATTGGCCTTAAAATGTTTTTGTTGTTGAAAATCCTTGCAGAAGTGTGTGTTAAATGACATCTTATTTCACATCTTTATACAATTTAAGTGCGATTTTGCCATCAAATATTTGAGACTCCCAACACTTTAAAGGTTGAAACAACCCTTAAAGGCATTGTTTAACGATGCAAAATCTGAGATGCATAGCCCTGCGTGTTATCAGCATCTGAGATATGGTATAATATTGAAGTCCTAACAAAATTGCGCTTCAAAATGATCATGAAGTGCCTCAAAACAGTAAAAAATCTTTGTGTGACCGGTTTTACCATACTCATTTCCCCAATAGTCTGTAGTGGTATAAAAACCGATGGGAAAACGTTTTTTGAAATTTCGAACTTCCAATCATAACTATCTTGATAATCAGACCGGCAAATCGGCTTTGTAAACGTCATGGGGTTCCTGACTGACCTAAAGGTTTATAATTATGTTTGCAGCATGAGCTAAATCCAGGATTTTGTGTACAATCTGAGACAAAGATACGCAAATCCCTTTAATAGGCGTATATTGAGTGAAATTATGTCCTTCTCTTCACCGTGTTATATAGCTGCTGAATGCAAAGTCCCTGCGGCTCCAGAGCACGGGAGGTTACTATATGGTTCAAGACAGCAGCCTCGAGATATCTTTCTAGATGGTGCAACGGTTTCATTCGAATGTGAAGATGATTACAGCTTGGTGGGATCTAGGGAAATCACATGTGAAAAGGGTCAATGGTCGGATGATCCACCCGTATGTAGAGGTAAGATGGTGTCCCTTGTGTTTCCGCACCTATCATTTCATTTAAAAATGGCTTTAAAAAAAAAATCGAGTAAAATGGAGTAAAATCGATTAAAACAATATCATTTTCACGAGAAAATGCGGCGGTGTCATTTGACACTCCACAAAATAAGGTTCTCATATTATGTTTGTCTGCGCACTCACTTTACATGTAGTTTAGCTATTTTAACGAGAAAGATAATATCCCGAGGCTTGAGAATGAAATTACTTGAATGAGACTTTTCTCATTTCGCGGTCGTGAAGTTAGGGACCGTAATGATCATCATCAGCAATTCATAATGTAAATTACTTGCAAGAATTTAATGAGGATCTGGGATTACAATCGCTAACTTCAAGCACGAGCGCCATCGTCGGTATACACTATTGTGCAGCGGTTTGCCGTGATACCTATGAGAAAGTGCATGTATACTTATGTCTTCGTTTTTAGGAAAAATACTCCAAATTGACTATAAGCAAATTGACACGAAATAGATAAGAAAAGATAAACCATTGTCATATTCAGAATCTCCGTCAAACATTCTTCGATGTCTTTGTTTTCATTTTTAAGACCGTTTTGTTCGGAAGGGCCCTTTAATGATATTATTAATAATTTTGTTTGTCACATGAAAAGGTTGGTATTCATGCTAATAATCGTCCGAAAAATGCAATCCGTTACGTGGATCATAATAGTTATTGGAATATTAAGACGGGTCGGCAGTGACTAGATGGTTACAAACACACATACACGCACTCCCACACTCACATACCCATACAAAATGAAAACAAAGGCTGAAATGTTGGTGATGCACATGTATATGTACACGGGGCAGAAGTGTAGAAACATGGTTTGGGGCATGTTAATCTGCGCAGACTCCATCTCACGGTTTTGAGACATTGCCATAATTATAAAGAAGAATTGAGCCTCAAATGACACGAAGACTGTGCCGTTATCATAGTTATCTAATATTGTTAGAAGTAATTGAATGTATTAATGATAATAATCTACATAGTACAAATTTTATCTCCATAGCCTTTAACTTAAAGGCTGAAACAACCCAAACGACGCGTATATGGAGTGTTATAAAATGGCTCTAGTATTTTAAGCATCGTGATTGGTCAATACGCGTCACATGGCATTGACAAATTTTTGATGCAAGCACGATTTTGCAGAAATGAGTGCAGAAAAAGCGCAGTAAAAAGTTATATTGCACGGCGCGTACGCGTGACCATGGAGATCCAGTGCGCGCGCGTACGCGTAGTACTAGTACGCTCCCTCGAGTGCATTGTAGGCTATAGGCTACGCGTAGCTAATATTGTACGCTCCACCATGATCCCAAGCGCAGTGTACGCGTAGCTTAGCTCTAACTTATAGCTAGCAGCTAGCTAGGGGTATTATTAGAAAGCAAATTTTTATTTTACTTTTGCCTTGGATTTAGACCCGTTTTGACTTTTGGATTTTATAATGCAGCCAGGAATTTCAGCTGTCTGATGTAGACTCGTCTCTAGACACCCTATGCATTTTATTTTTAATCAAACAATGAATCCCGTGGACTTTTTGGTAAGCCTGCAAGGTCTTAGACCCTCATTTTATTAGTAGAACCTCATTTTATTAGTAGAACCAACATAACTCTAGATCTAGATCGAACTCTAAGATCTAAACTTTTGTTTGTTGCTGTTTGTGTCGCTATTTTATAAAACAAATAACGCACTTGACCCTGTTGTGCGAAACGTAAATGCAGTGTTCGCTCGGTTTCTTCAGATGGTTCGCACTGTCAACTCGCCGCAAGCGGCTCGTTGCACAGAGCGGCACCAATCTAAAGAAACCTCGCGCGTACTGCATTCACCGCTATTGCACTCTGGGACGTGCGTTATTTGTATATTATAAAATGGCTCTAGTATTTTAAGCATCGTGATTGGTCAATACGCGTCACATGACATTGACAAATTTTTGATGCAAGCACGATTTTGCAGAAATGAGTGCAGAAAAAGCGCAACAAAAAGTTATATTGCACGGCGCGTACGTGACCATGGAGATCCAGTGCGCGCGCGTACGCGTAGTACTAGTACGCTCCCTCGAGTGCATTGTAGGCTATAGGCTACGCGTAGCTAATATTGTACGCTCCATATCCACCATGATCCCCAGCGCAGCGTACGCGTAGCTTAGCTCTAGCTAGAACAGGGTATTATTAGAAAGCAAATTTTTGTTTTACTTTTGCCTTGGATTTAGACCCGTTTTGACTTTTGGATTTTATAATGAAGCCAGGAATTTCAGCTGTCTGAAGTAGACTCGTCTCTAGACACCCTATGCATTTTATTTTTAATCAAACAATGAATCCCGTGGACTTTTTGGTAAGCCTGCAAGGTCTTAGACCCTCATTTTATTTCTAGAACCATATAACTCTAGATCTAGATCGAACTCTCGTATACTTAAGATCTAAACTTTTGTTTGTTGCTGTTTGTGTCGCTATTTTATAAAACAAATAACGCACTTGACCCTGTTGTGCGAAACGTAAATGCAGTGTTCGCTCGGTTTCTTCAGATGGTTCGCACTGTCAACTCGCCGCAAGCGGCTCGTTGCACAGAGCGGCACCAATCTAAAGAAACCTCGCGCATTCTGCATTCACCGCTATTGCACTCTGGGACGTGCGTTATTTGTATAAAATTGAGTTTTGTTTTCTTCACCATGATATAGCTGCTGAGTGTGAGGCCCTTGCAGCTCCAGAGCACGGGAGGTTACTAGATGGTTCAAGACAGCAGGCTCGAGATATCTTTCCAGCTGGAACTTCGGTTTCATTCGAATGCGAAGATGACTACAGCTTGGTGGGATCTAGGAGAATCACATGTGAAACTGAGGGTCAATGGTCGAATGATTCTCCCGTATGTAGAGGTATGATGATGAGCCTTATGTCTGCGCACCTAACAATATGAAAGTGACAATACTTTTCTGTCGTATTGCATTAATGCTTGATCTCGATCCTTATATTCTAAAGAGTAAGTGTGCTGGAAATCTCATCAACATCCGAGTAAGAACTGTGTTATTTTCACAAGAAAATGCGGCGGTGTCATTTTGACATTGCGAAAACAAAGTTACCATGTCTGCGCACTCGATCATTTACTTGCAGCTTATGATTGTTAACGTGAGGGATGGTAAACCTCAGTCTATTAGCCAGTTTCGTTCTCTTCTCCATGTCCAACATTTGAGAGATATTTGAAGTCGATATTAGGTTTTCCTGATAGACCTGGCTTTTTTGGAATTATACACACTGGCATACTGGATGCTATCCCTTATATGAAGATTATCATGGTACACGATATTTTCAGTTTGCCACGGTACCATGGTACTACCAAGGTATCAAAAATGGAATGTAAAATTTAACTGTAAAACCATCGTTTCCTGGAGATTTGTTGAATTTCGATGGGGCTTATGTTTTACCTTTTTTTCAGAATCAACTGAACCACCACAGAGAAACGGATCGTGTTCAATTAGCTGTTGTACGAGCTCTGAGTATTCTTGTAACCCCGGGGGTTGCTACTGTGACAGCTGGTGCGAGAGGACTTACAACTGTTGTGATGACTATGAAGACGTGTGTCCTAGCATAGGTGGCAATATAGGTATTCATATTTTTACTTCCTTCTTGCATTGATTCTACTACATAGTGCTAGGGGAACTTGACTACATATTCCTAAAGGATTAGTTATGTTTATGCTATACATTTTAAAAAAAGTGCCAGATCATTAAAAGGGATCTCTGGCACACGAAACGCACCACAGCATTTGGATGTTACAATTCACATAACATGTACTGCTAGATATACTTGCACAGCCCCTTTAGTATTGCTTTGGGCATATGGGCATGGACCTAGGCGGAAGAATAGCTTGGTAAATACTATTTTGTAAGGAAGAACTAAAAGCAGAAGATAATTTGCAGATATTAAAGCTAGGGCATGGACTGATAACAGTAGTAATAATAATATTAATAATAATAATGATACAAATATTGTTATTGTTATTTTGTATAATGTGATGATGGAGTTTATGATTAACAGTAACAATATGTAAGGATGCTTGTCATGAAACCACAACTTTTTTTATTTGTTTAATGCAATGTTTATTGATTTTTCTTTCTTTCTTTTTTCTTCTCTTTTTTCCTCTTTTTTCTTCTCTTTTTTCCCTCTTTTTTCTCCTTTTTTCCTCCATTACCTTCTCCTCATCATTCTTTTCTTTTCAAAACTTTATTTCAATCAATATCAGGTGCATTTGACCGGATGTGGGGGTGGGGGGAGGTCTGCGGATCACAGTTATTTGGTTAACTTTTTCCATTCCCGGGCAGCTCGACCGGATGCACCTGCTATTGCGATATTTGTATATGCCATCTATTGATTTTATCTCAATTCATGTTTGTTATATTGTTGTATTTATGTGACTTGATTTGCCAAATAAAATAATAATAATGATAATAGTAATAAAGGGAGTATTATTTAAAGGGACTTGGTAACATTGTTCAGATGAGAGATACTGGTTCTAAGGTAGTGACTTCAATGCTAGATGTACAATTAAAGATATTCTGAAAATTCGAGTGAAAACGGACCATTAATTCATGGTACAAATTGGGAAAAACTGATCTGATCGATTCCTTAATTCTCCCAACTAGGTCTAGATCTATAGAACAATTTAATTTACATTTTAGGTGAATGGAAATCTCACAAAGCAATAAAATGGCTCTACATTCCATTCCAGACATGTAAGTGTTGACAAATTTTTATAGTCTGTTTTATGTCTTTTTTCATGGGAAATCGGTTGGGAAAATTCAAAAATGGTTGGGAGAATTTACTGTTAATCACTGTTAGAGGGTGCCTCACATCGACGCCTTCAAAGAAAACCATAGATATCTTCGTGGTTTGAGAATGTTTTCAGGATTTTTTGCCTGTCAGAGGGTTAGTACAGTAGAAGAAATATAGTAAGTAACATTTTATACAAATATTAAGCAATTTTTTTCATCAACCTTCAACAATGTTACCAAGTCACTTTAATAACAGCTAACAACAGAACACAGATGCTACATGACGTTTTATTATCTATGAAGGTATATACTACATGTCTTAATATTCCCTTTCTGGTTATGTCCTATTTCCCTCTCTGTCTAGTCTCTCTAACTTCTACTTTTCCTCCTAACAAATCTTTCAAGAGACTTTCAAGAGACCCTTATCCCTTACCCTAATCCAAATTGCTTCTTTGGTAATGATACAAGAAATGCATTATACATATTTCATTTTACTTTCAGACGTGTTCATATCGAATACAACGTACAATATGCGAGGGAGTGAAAGCCTACTTTTGTTATCTCCTAACTACCCTAACAACTACAATAATCTCGAGAACATTCTATGGCATGTCAGAGCTGTCCATGGGCGCCGGTTCCTCATGAATTTCGGGACTGTGAGACTGCACTCAATCCGTGACTACGTTCGCATCTACACTGGGATCTCAGACGTATTTGAAGAGAGTACGCAGATATTCCACCTGACATATAACCCTTCTGGTGGTTTGCTTCAGTTTTATTGGTCTGTCCATCCTAATATGTGGCTGCAATTCTCAACCGATGCGTTTGGTACCGATCAGGGTCTCTTCATCGTCATAGCTTCTGCATATGGAGGTGAGAAACAGTGACTTTGCTTTTTCATATTAATTAACAGTACCAATTTTGACATTGCTTGCTTCTTCATACGTCTTGTTTCGCTACGATTTTAGATTATTAACCATTCGAGACACTGAATATGTAAGCAGCCAATAACAGAATAATGTTGTATGCACCGTATAAACGAATCAAGATTAGGAAAGAAAAATCGATTCGAAAATCTGCTTACTAATTTGGCAACCAGGTAATTATTGTTAAGTGCTATCATCATGATCGTTACCCTTTTGATGTAGAAGGCAACTACTTCTCTGTAAATGCGTATACATAGAATATGAGAAATGCTCAAACAACTTTCAAATATAAAAAAGTTATGAATGCCTGAAAACAAATTATATATTTTTACCTTTAGGTTCTAATTAATATTAATTTTGTTTAATTCGGAGGATATCAGTATAATACAAAATATCGATTAGTAGCCAGAAAATAAAACAAGTATGAATTAGCCAAACACGTTTGAACTATTTGAGCCATGTACATTTTTAAAAAACTATTTTACCTCTTTCGAATATTTTTCCTTGCCAGATTGTGATGGTTTTTTATTCCAGTGCACGAATGGACAATGTATCTACAGCTCTGCCGTGTGTGATGGATTAAGCGACTGTGTAGATTCATCTGATGAGTATTGCAGTAAGCATTTATTCCATTTTACATCTGTTATTAATAGGGACTTTTATATTTACACGACGAGAACGTGGACCGCCACGTGTGACATCCTTTTAAGGCATTGCTGGGCACGGCCCAGTGCGTTAACACAATGTCACACGCGACAGTCCACGCTCTCGTCGTATAAATCTAAAAGTCCCTATTGTTGAACAAGTTTATTGAGAGGATTGGAATCTTATGAATTAGTTCTGTGACACAGAGAAGCAGAAATTTTCTATCAGTGTCTTTGTTAGTACATGTATACGAATTTGTCTCAACCTGAACTGTCCATAGTTGTTTATATATATATATGTTTATGTTTATATATTTGATGTATCTCAGACTACATAAAACGTAGTATGTAAGTTTAGGATGAAGAAACGTGTCCTTGGTTAATGCAGTAAGTGACAAAAGGTGACAATATAAACGTCTGTTTCGGAATACTCAAAATACAATGAACTGAATTTTATAATATGAATATAACAAGAACATTTAAATATAGTATGTCTAAATTAATACAGAGATATGGGTTGGGCTAGAGGTAAGGTCGGCTGTCTGTATTCGTATCCAAACTAATTCTGATTCACATAGTTCATATGGTAATGTTAAAGGTTAGTTCCCAGAAGTAAAATCACGTTCATAAGAACCCAATTTCACGCAGATACACACACACACACCCACACACACATTGAATCACTACAAGTAGTAGGAACTTCAATGAATATAGAATTAATTGTATATAGTGTACATGCATATATATCTTTGTCTCTTTCGTATAACTTTTTAAATGTATGATATTGGACTACCATAATACGCATGTTTAATGGTATATGCCCATGTCTTATTTTGAGTATTTCATTTTTGACATATTTTATGTCGGAAACCAACTATTAATTAACCAACTACCAATTATTTTATCCCCATCACCAAGAAACGGATCCTGCTCAGATAGATGCTGTTTGAACTCCGAGTATTCTTGTAATCCCGATGGTTGTTACTGTGACAGCAGGTGTGTTGATAATGGAAACTGTTGTGAGACTTCAAATTAAACGAAGACTGTGCCCATGCTATTTTAGTTATGTGATATTCTTAAAATTGATTTAATGCATTAATGATAATAATATACGTAGTGCAATTACATCTCCTTAGCATGTTACTTAAAGACTGAACAAAACCCAAAGAGACGTATATTGAGTGAAATTATTTTGTTCTCTTCACCGTGATATAGCTGCTGAGTGTGAGGCCCTTGCGGCTCCAGAGCACGGGAGGTTACTAGATGGTTCAAGACAGCAGGCTCGAGATATCTTTCCAGATGGTGCAACGGTTTCATTCGAATGCGAAGATGACTACAGCTTGGTGGGATCTTGGGAAATCACATGTGAAAAGGGTCAATGGTCGGATGATCCACCCGTATGTAGAGGTATGATGATGAACCTTATGTCTGCGCACCTAACAATATTAAAGGGACAATAGTTTTCTGTCGTATTACACTAATGCTTAATCTCGATCCTGATATTCTAAAGAATAAGTGTGCCGAAAATCTCATCAAAATCTGAGTAAGAGCTGTGTCATTTTCACAAGAGAATGAGGCGGTGTCATTTTGACATTGCGAAAACAAAGTTCCCATGTCTACGCACTCGATCATTTACTTGCAGTTTATGATTGTTAACGTGGGAGATGGTAAACCGGTCTATTCGAATCTAGCGTTTATATCTTCTATTGATAGTGAGCAGATGCCCGGTACTCAATATACCAGACCATGTAGTCATAGAGGGTGTCCACTTCAGCGACGGGAGGAACATTGGAGACGAGAGGATCTTCAACTGTGTAGAGGGTTACGTTCTACGAGGTGATACTAACAACCTGCGATGCTTGGAGAGTGGGGTCTGGTCGGATCCCTTACCCACCTGTGAGGGTATGTCAAATGACTCTCTTTAACCAATTGCCTGGGGTATCCTCTTCTAGATACTCCAATCCTTCCTTGATCGTTGTATATAGATTATCCCCTCAGTATATTAGCCAGTTTCCTTCTCTTCTTCATGTCTAACATTCGAGAGATATTTGAAGTCGGTAGTAGGTTTTCCTGATAGGCCTGGCTTTTTTGGAATTATACACACTGGCATACATATATTAGTGATGGCCTTAAAGGTAATACAAAGTTTTGGGAAGATTTGACAATTGGGGGGATAGTGATTCTTTACCAATTTGATATATTTGGATGCCCCTGTGGATGTATTACAAGCACTAGAAAATTTAGCCCCTAAATCACTTCTGCTTTCGAGAAAAATTGAATATAAAAAATTACCGGTGCTCCCGGTAAATTTTGATAAATTTCAAATAGCGCCTACGGCCGTAAAATGGTAGCTGCGACCATAAACATCTCAGAATATGTAGTTGTGATATATAATTTCCAAACGGGAATAGCAAGTCGGTCGATTTCAGTTAGAAACACTGTTTAATAGCTTAATTAATATATTGACCTAGAGAGGGAGCTATACAACATAAAGGCCCGAATTCACAAAGGAGGTTTAGATTTAACCCAGGCTAAATCGCGTCATAATACGTCATAACACCGAGCTTTAAACCATGGGTCATTATTTTGGTATTCACAAAGGAAGTTTAGATTTAACCCAGGCTAAATCGCGTCATATTACGTCATATTTTTAACCTGCTCAGAGGGGGGGTTTTAAACAGCGGGCTAAATCTAACCCACGGTTTAACGCGTCATATGACGTCATACCAGCGAGCTTTGGCTTTTTAGCGCAGACGATCGTACAAATTTTGTTGACAAATTTGTGGTGAAACAAAGTGGAGAGACCTTCACAAAGTTGCTGTTTTTTCAACTGTGATAGCCTACATTGTAAGTATTTTTAGTTATTCACAACATATTTGTACCATATTCTCAGCTCAGCTACAATGAAAGCACAATTGAACATGTTTTATGTGCGAAAAAATTGCACGAATAATAGTCTAATCGTAAGTTGCACAGCCTTTGCGAACATTGTCGCAAGACCTAACGCAGCTCGGACCCATGCGTGTGTATTTGTGTTGTGTTGTTTATGTAATCCTGCGAGGCGAGGCAATTTTGCAATAACTGCGAATGTGCCAGCTAAACAATACGAAATAAGTTACAACATCAAACAATTGTGTGATTCGGGAAGAAAAATATGTTGATCATGACATTTGAGACATTCCTGGCCTCGGGGGTGGGGGGGGGGGGGGGAGGCAGGACAGTTCCATTTGCATTTTCTGCTCTGCTGATGCTGCTTCTTATCTAACGGAGGAGAACGAAAAATGCCGAAATGAAAATGAAAATTCTTCCACGCTGATGGATTTTACTAGTCTAGTCTAGGCTAGACCGAATTTTCCGTCTCTTTCGTTCGTTAGCCTCTTATTGGGGTAGGGTCGGCCGGCTCTCTCTTTAGAGACGGAAACCGTCTATACACATGTCCTTGCTAACGCCACGACCAGTTCTGGTCGTAGCGTTTTGCCCCCAAAATCCCCCAAAATGTCATTTTACCTCATGCATTGATTATTTTAAATTAGGAGAAGGTTATACTAACATCGGTTCCACTTACCAACTTGACTGTATAATCCGTTTAATGGTCCCTTTTAAGGAAATTACGGGTCTAAATTGACAGCCGTGTTGAAAATATTGCAAGGTGTGTTAAACTCTCGCTGCCGGAGTCATCTAAATCAATCTCATCCCTTCTAGTCTACGCCGAAGGCAAAATGATTATGAAGGAAAAACTGTGCGCCATCTACACGTTCGTAATGGCGTTACCACAGTTTTTCCTTCATAATCATTTTGCCTTCGGCGTAGACTAGAAGGGATGAGATTGATTTAGATGACTCCGGCAGCGAGAGTTTAACACACCTTGCAATATTTTCAACACGGCTGTCAATTTAGACCCGTAATTTCCTTAAAAGGGACCATTAAACGGATTATACAGTCAAGTTGGTAAGTGGAACCGATGTTAGTATAACCTTCTCCTAATTTAAAATAATCAATGCATGAGGTAAAATGACATTTTGGGGGATTTTGGGGGCAAAACGCTACGACCAGAACTGGTCGTGGCGTTAGCAAGGACATGTGTATAGACGGTTTCCGTCTCTAAAGAGAGAGCCGGCCGACCCTACCCCAATAAGAGGCTAACGAACGAAAGAGACGGAAAATTCGGTCTAAGTCTAGGCCTACTATATACAGAGGCCTGGTATAGACCTAGATCTAGACTAGTCTCTAGTACTAGGCCTACACTGACACTCAGTACTGACTGAATAAGGCTTGAGCTTGAGCTCGAAGTGGTGATACACACAAACACGTAACGTACTGACGTAGGCCTAGATCTAGATCTAACTGTTAGTCCTCAGTCTCAAGAAATTAGTAAAAGGACAAAGCACGCCAAACCATGGCATGAATTTATGAAAAGTATTTTGTTAATTATTGTAAAAGGTGTAGATCTAGATCTAGACCTAGATCTAGATCTAGTCTAGATCTAGACCCTATTCTAGACCCTAGATTTAGAAATTGAAATGGAATAAAATATTTTTCAAAATAGTAGTCTAGACCTAGGCCGTAGGGTCTAACGGAAGTCACTAGACAAAACATGACAGGAATTGGCCCCTACGTTCTTATGGAGGTTCAGTGACATCATCTTTCCTAATTACCCAAGCAATACCAATAGTAATGCAATCAAAGTAGATCTAGATCTAAGTTAGGCCTATCGTTACTATTTTTTTTAGAGTTTGCAAAAGCTATTCAAAATCAGATTGTCTACAATACAAAGAATGCAAAACATGTAATATCATAGGGTCTAGGATTTATTTGATAAACAATGAATAGGGTCTAATATTTTTTCATTTCATGTTCTTATTGTAATTCACTTTTTTCTATTTTGTTATGACAGAGACAGCATGGCTGAATATATTCACCATCTCCGCCGGCTTGACCGGAACAGAGAGTTGATAGGCAGACCTCAGAGAGGCCTTCGTGACCCATGAACCCTTTTGAAGTGTATGATGATGAGTCATTCCGGACCAGGTCCTGGTTTTCCAAAGAGACAGCGCTCTACCTCATCAACTTGGTGGATGAAGAGCTGAGGAGGACGACAGACAGAAACAACCCAATAGTACCTATACAGCATTACAGGTAGTGACAGCACTTCGATTCTATGCTGTTGGTGAGTAATTTACCTTATTTAGTATGGGAATGTTATGTTAAAATTCTATTTAATCTGGGCTGAGCGAAAAAGTAAAAGGGTAAAATTGTGGTTACCATGTTTTGCGGGAGGTTTTTTCATAAACTGGGAGATTCTACATCAAAGCGGGAGGAAGGGCATGGTGGCGTGAGACTCCCTCTAAATGCAAGAGGGTTGATGGCCCTGATTTAATAAAAAATCTATTCTACAATTTTAAGGACATTAAACATTTCTCAGTTTGAGAATTTGATCTGGCCATGTAACTTCTAAGAAATTGTACTAGTTGATATTTCACTAAAAGGATTTTTTTTTTTTTTACAGGGTCATTCCAAAAGATGCATGGTGATGAGGCACAGCTTCCACAGTCTTCTGTATGCAGAGTCATCAAAGACGTGTCAGAAGCGTTTGCGAGAAGAAGGGAACAATTCATGAAGTTCCCAACATCAAGAGAAGAAGTAGAAGCAACACAGCAGCAGTTCTACCAGTACTGCAGGTTGCCAGCCAGGTTTTCTAGGTGCAATTGATGGGACTCATGTCTACATCAGGAGTCCTGGTGGAGATCAAGCCCTGTATTTTATTAATAGGAACAACAGATACTCTATTAATGAAATGAAAATTTAACCTTTTCTTTGGAGATGCCCCCCATTTACTTTTATTCCAATTAATTAAATAACCGATATGGAATTGGTTCACCCTTTAGTTACTCTGAACGAAACGTACACCCATGCAGTACTGTGGTCTGAAACAATTAGACCGTATGATTTGAAATCTAATGGTTGATATAGTTCCTCCCAAAAACATTTTTGCGAAAGGTACCAACCACTTTGAAATGGAAATGGTCATCATCTTCATCATCATCGACCTCATCACTGAAATCGTTATTTGACTGCTTCATCACCATCGCCACTGACAACATCGCTGTCATCATTATCATCACTAACATCATCATCGACTTCAACATTGTCTTCGTCAATAACCTTGAATACTTGTATTGATTATCCATATTAAATCATCAATATTTAAATATACATTTCTCTTGTTTGATGGTGTGGTTTTTCTCGTGAAATCATTAAATTAGGAGGTAAACGTTTTTTCAAGTGAATGACCTACTTTGTTTATCTTGTTTAATTATTAATATACCATTTGTGACCCGGCACCACAAAACCACCAAAATGTCGCAAAAAATTATTTTCCTGATTTCATCTGATTATGAAAGAAGAAGTTCTCCTCATTAAAATGGTATATTACTTGTCCAAATTGAAGCTTCCTAACCCTTTCAATTTAGTGAATGAAAAGAGCTGGTGAGGGAGGTTACTGGTATTAAATTGTGAGAAAGAGAGCTTTAAAGTTTGGGGCTATTCAAGCATGCGGAGCAAGCAAACCACATGGAAATCAATAGAAGGGTGAATCAAAAGGCCATAGCAACCACTATGAAGAGATTTTCAGATTAGGCTGAAATTTGGCCTGATGGTCAAACATAGCAGGGGCGGATCTAGCTTTTTGCTAAGGGGGGGGTTTGACCAAAATAATGACGATGCGGAGCATCGTGCACGAGCCGCGAAGCGGCGAGCCGATTTTTTTTGGGGTGTTTATTTGAACCCGTAAGTGATGTTTTCCTGGCATCTATTAACACAATGGAGACAATAAAAAGCAGTGCATGATAACGTCTTTTTAAATCAAGTAACAGTTAAATACACAGTTATATCCAGAGTTATCATGTGTTTGGTTAAGTTACCAGATGAGTTGAATATCTTCTCACAATATTTGCACTTGAAAGGGTTTCTCTCCAGCGTGCGTTCTTTTTTCTTTCTTTTTTTTCTTCTTTTTTTTCCTTTTTTTTTTTTTTTTTTTTTTTTTTGGGCCGCCCAAGGGGGGGGGGGTTAAACCCCCTAACCCCCCCCCCCCGTAGATCCGCGCCTGTATAGTCTGTTCATTATGTTTCTGAGGTTTTAATGTGTGGACTTAAGTCTTTCAAAAGTTATTATGTTGTAAATGTATAGAGTTGTAATTGGACAGATTAAGTGAACTGCAACATAGTGCCGAGACACCGGCCTGCACTAGACAATGCCTATTCATGGTGGACCCGGAGTCTTTTTGTTCCCCCTTACATAACACTGCTTGTCACCTATCTTGTTTTGTATACATCTGGGCAATTATTTGTAACCACATTATCAGGAATTCTCTCGTCGCTGTCTTGCCCGAAGTGTTCAGTAAGCAAAGCTGTAAGGTTGGCCTGATCCCCCGCAGCTAGCCCCCGCATCATCGCTTCGTTGACCGCCCGAGCTACCCGGGCATCTGCGTTGGTGCACCCCGGTACCATCCCACGGCTCTGCTCACGTACAAAACCTGGCATTGTAACGACGTTGTAGACTTTTTCGCAACTTGTCACTCTCATATGTATAAACATTTTATACATTTGAGATTATATGATTATATTTAATATAATAATGTTCTTACTCTTGATCAACAAATTCTGGATATGTGATGTACAATCAAGCTACTCGAACGCAAATCTGGAACTCGGATGTGAAAGCGGATACAAACAAAATGGCGCGCCGCACTGATTGCTATAACGGACCAATCACAGCCCGCGTAGCACGACCCGTTAGCAACGACCGACCATTTCCGGACTACGATAATTTCGCTCGGGAAAAGTGATCAAATTTTGGAAGAGACCGAAGGCTGTGCGAAAAAAACTGGTCTAGAAAAACCGTTTAAAACACATCTTCTACTATGTTTTAGACTTCCAAATTTTGATACTAGGTACAGAAAAGACCACTCTTTCAGAAAATGCAAAAAAACAAAAATCTATTTTTTTCACCTAAATTGACATTTTAGCTGATTACGGAGAATCGCTGGTTGCGACTTTTTGTTGGTTTTGTGGTGCCGGGTCACATTTGCTGTTATCTATTACTTATAATTACCCAGTACACACCATGAATTAAAATGGATTCAGTATGTTTCGCTAAATCCAAACACCCAGAGAGAGAGAGCAAAAGATAAAGAGAGAGATGAAGAAAGAAGGAGAAAGGGTATGTGTGAGAGAGAGAGGTGGAGGAAAAAAGAGAAAGAAAAGGGGTATGAGAGGGATTTTAAAAAATGGAGTTCTAACGAAATAAAAAGATTATTTGAGAGAGGTGGGGTAGAGAGCTGGTGAAAAAAGAGAAAGAACAAACAAAAACAAGGAAGGTGAAAGAGCCAGAAATAGAGACGAAATTTACAAAAAAGTTTGACTTTTCTTTTTGTTTAAAACACTTTTCCATTGAGAAATTAAATACAGCAGAAAAATTAAGAAAAAAATGAACGCCCCCCTAAGAAAAGAATTAATACAGCAAATAAACAAATTCAGAAAAAAATTAATGCCCCCCCCCCTAAGAAAATAATTAATGCCCCCTCCCCCCTAAGAAAAATTAAGAACAAAATTACCCCCCCCCCCCAATAAAGCCCCACCCCCTAAGAAAACAATGTCCCCCCCCCCCCGAATTATTCTTTATCACATGTCAAGACTTCCTTGTTTTTGCTGTCCTCTTATTTTATATGACCAGTAAGCCCAGTTTTTGTCTCAATACATCTATGCATTTATGCATTAATGCCAGTATTTTCCATCAGATAGTATTTATCGTAACCTTTCAGCCCTTTCTTTCTACATCATCAACACATTCTGGACTAAACGTCATCGATCTCTTTCGCTGCCTCTACGGAGTCTACGCTATATATAACACGAGTCTTACTTCGGATTGATTAATTGCTAAACTAAAGTGTGCATGACCTACGCTCTAAAATCATCATAACAATCAACGAAAATGTGATCACATAGCTCTAAAATGAACACTACATCATAGATTTTACTCTGGTGAAAGGGTCGTTTACAGAAGTTTTTTTTGGACTCTTCCACGAAAAGTCTCCTGTCGATGTTTAGTGTGTTGTGAGCAACAATGCGCTCTGGCGCGGCTGCCCAGCTGATCATAATTATGTCGGACGATTATAGGCCATAAATTACAACGATAGTGAGGAATTATTGAGGTAATTTATGCGAAATGCGGAAATATTTTGAGGACATCTGTCAGAGAACTGTTTTAGTATGTGAATAGTGGTTTAAAGTCTTATCTCAACTTGGAATCGGTCGGTTTTCAGTCTCTACTTGTAGGCGAAGAGTAATAGCCCAAATACAACTGAATCTGGACTTAGCAGACGACGGTGAACTAGGTGGAGTAACCAAGTGCACTGAGCGCGCATGCTCAGTTCAATGCTTCAATTCTGCGCATGCTCAGTTTATTTTTTTGCTCTCTTAGGCATGCTTAAACCGTGGGTTAAACCGTGGGTTAGATTTAGACCATGGGTTATTTAACCCTCGCTTTGTGAATACCGAGCGAGGTTTAAACCGTGGGTTAGATTTATCCTGGGCTAAATAACCCAGGGTTAGATTTAGCCTGGGTTAAATCTAAACCTCCTTTGTGAATTCGGGCCAAAGAGTTTATTATTTACAATTTCATAACTTTAGACTCGATTTCAACAACGACAACGACCACTGAATAATGTAGGATCGCATATGCTTCCAATATGTTCATTTGAAACGAATTCATTACCCCATACCAAAACTTTGTATTACCATTAATAAACTGGTGCTATCCCTTATATGAAAATTACCATGGTACACGATATTTTCAGTTTGCCACGGTACCATGGTACTACCATGGTATCAAAAATGGAATGTAAAATTTAACTGTAAAACCATCGTTTCCTGGAGATTTGTTGAATTTCGATGGGGCTTATGTTTTACCTTTTTTCAGAATCAACTGAACCACCAAAGAATAACGGATCGTGCTTAAACAGCTGTTGTACGAGCTCTGAGTATTCTTGTCACCCCGGGGGTTGCTACTGTGACAGCTGGTGCGAGAGGAATGACAACTGTTGCGATGACTATGAAGACGTGTGTCCTAGCATAGGTGACAGTATAGGTATTCATATCTTTACTTCCTTCTTGCATTAATTCTAATACATAGTGCTAGGGGAACTTGACTACATATTCCAAAAGGATTAGTTATGTTTATGCTATACAGTTAAAAAAAGTGCCAGATCATTAAAAGGAATCTCTGGCACACGAAACGCACCACAGCATTTGGATGTTACAATTCACATAGCATGTACTGCTAGATATACTTGCACAGCCCCTTTAGTATTGCTTTGGGCATATGGGCATGGACCTAGGTGGAAAAATAGCTTGGTAAATACCATTTTGCAAGGAAGAACTAAAAGCAGAAGATAATTTGCAGATATTAAAGCTAGGGCATGGACTGATAACAGTAGTAATAATAATATTAATAATAATAATGATACAAATATTGTTATTGTTATTTTTTATAATGTGATGATGGTGTTTATGATTAACAGTAACAATATGGAACGACACTTGTCATGAAACCACAACTTTTTAATTTGTTTAATGCAATTTGTGTTGATTATTTGTTTCTTTCTTTTTCTTCTCATTTTTCCTTTTTTTTTCTTCTCTTTTTTCATCTTTTTTTCCCCTCATTTTTCTCCCTTTTTTTCCCATTATTTTCTCATCATTTTTTTCTTTTCAAAACTTTATTTCAATCAATATAAGGTGCATCTGGTCAGGTGTTGGGAGGAAGGTCTGCGGATCACAGTTATTTATATATGCTATCTATTGATTTTTATCTCAATTCATGTTTGTTATATTGTTGTATTTATGTGACTTGATTTGCCAAATAAAATAATGATAATGATAATAATAATAATAAAGGGAGTATTAATAACAGCTGACAACAGAACACAGATGCTACATGACGCTTTATTATCTATCAAGGTATATACTCCATGTCTTAGCATTCCATTCCTGGTTATTTCTTATTTCCCCCTCGGTCTAGTCTCTCTACCTTCTACTTTTCCTCCCAACAAATCTTTCAAGAGACTTTCAAGAGACCCTTATCCCTTACCCTAATCCAAATCGCTTCTTTGGTAATTATACAAGAAATGCATTATACATATTCCATTTTACTTTCAGACGTGTTCATATCGAATACAACGTACAATATGCGAGGGGGTGAAAGCCTACTTGTGTCTTCTCCTAACTACCCTAACAACTACAATAATCTCGAGAACATTCTATGGCATGTCAGAGCTGTCCATGGCCGCCGGTTCTTCATGAATTTCGGGACTGTGAGACTGCACTCAATCCATGACTACGTTCGCACCTACACTGGGATCTCGGACGTATTTGAGGAGAGTACGCAGATATTCCACCTGACATATAATCCTTCTGGTGATTTGCCTTATTCCTCTTGGTCTGCCCATCCTAATATGTGGGTGCAATTCTCAACCGATGCGTTTGGTACTGATTGGGGTCTCTTAATCTTCATAGCTTCTTCATATAAAGGTGAGAAACAGTGACTATGCTTTTTCATATTAATTAACAGGACCAATTTTGACATTGCTTGCTTCTTCATACGTCTTGTTTCGCTACGATTTTAGAATATTAACCATTCGAGACACTGAATATGTAAGCAGCCAATAACAGGATAATGTTGTATGCACCGTATAAACGAATCAAGATTAGGAAATAAAAATCGATTCGAAAATCTGCTTACTAATTTGGCAACCAGGTAATTATTGTTAAGTGCTATCATCATGATCGTTATCCTGTTGATGTAGAAGGCCACGGAAAACCACTTCCCTGTAAATGCGTTTACATATATGAATATGAGAAATGCTCAAACAACTTTCAAATATAAAAAAAATATAAATGCCTGAAATAGAATTTATGTTTCTGCCTTGAGATTTTAATTAACATTAGATTGTTCAAGTCGTAGAATATCATCATAATAACAGATACAAATTAGAAGCAGAACAAAAGAAGCACTATTTAACCAAACACGTTTGGAATATTTGAGCCATGTAAAATGTTTAATAAATGTTATAGCTCTTTCAAATATATTTTGCCTCGTCAGGTTGTGATGAGGATCTTTTCCAGTGCACGAACGGACAATGTATTACCCGCTTTGATGTATGTAATGGATTTAGCGACTGTGTAGATTCATCTGATGAGTATTGTGGTAAGCTTTGTTTATTATTGTTGAAAAAGTATATCAAGATGGTTTGAATATATCTGATGAATTAATTCTTTGACACAGGGGAATGTACTAATAGATCATTGTCAGCACATGTCTAAAAGATTTGTCTCAACCTGAACTGTTCACAGATAATTTGTTTTTTTAATTTCTTGAATGTGTAACAGGCTACATACAATCTAGTTTAGAATGAAGAAACGAGTCCTCGGTTAACGCAGTAACGATAAAAAAGTGACAATATAAGCGTCTGTTTCGGAATTCCTAAGGCACAATGTCAATACCAATGTATAAAGAGATATCAGTGGGGCTAGAGGTGAGGTCGGTTGTCTGTCTTTGGCTACAAACTGATTCTGATTCACGTAGTTTATATGGTAACAATATTAAAAGGTTAGTTCCCAGAAGTAAAATTACATAAAAAAAACAAAAAAACACGCAGACACACACACATACACACTGAAATAATAGTAGAAGGTACTTAAATGGTTATAGGATCAGGGGGTGTTTCACAAAGATCCTAAGTTGAACTTTTCTCTAAGTTGGATAACAATTATGGAAATCCGTTAGCATCTATGAAAATATTTTGTAAAAGTTATTTTAAAAGACATAACATGTTGATTTTCAAATAATTCATATTTTCTATTATAAAGGAGATTTCATGTTCTTGATGTGGAATTTATATATAGTCTAATATACTTGAATTTTCGCTTTGGAATATATTTTATTTCAAGACTACAAATGGCTCTCCATAAAATTTAAGTCCAACTTAGAGTTAAGTTCGACTTAGGATCTTTGTGAAACACCCCCCCCCCCAGGTGTATATAGTGTACATGCATATATTTTTGTCTCTTTCATATAATTTGTTTAAAGTGATTATAATGTTAAACTTTATGATATTGGACTACTATAATCCACATGTTTTATGGTAAACCTATGTTTACACAAACTTTTGTGAGTATTTCAACTCTTGCATATATTATTTCGGAAACAAAGCATTCTAATAATTTTATCCACAGTACCAAGAAACGGATCCTGTTCAGACAGCTGCTGTGTGAACTCCGAGTATTCTTGTAATGCTGAGAGTTGCTACTGTGACAGCCAGTGCGAGTCGAATGGCAACTGTTGCGATGACTATGAAGACGTGTGTCGCCCCCGAGGTAGTAGTAGTAGCTAATGTGGTTAGATTAGCAAGTGTTCGCTTGTAAAAAAAGACGCCTGGCTGGAATGCTCCCCAGGGAGTGGAGAATGTGCATACATTGTGTGCGGGTAAGCCTGAATCCTATGACCGGGATAATAATATATATATCTGTAAAGCGCTTTGAGAGGGCCTTCGGTCCTGAAAAGCGCTATATAAGAACTAGCTATTATTATTATTATTAGTATAGGGGAAACTTGACTACCTATTCCAAAATGGATTAGCTATGTTTATGATATACAGTTAATATAGTGCCATAGTTACAGCATGTGTGTTGATAATGGGAACTGTTGTGACGACTATTCCGACGTATGTCCCACCCCTGGGAATTGAACTGCACAGCCTCCAACACAGTTTACTATGCCCTCGTTGATTTTCAATAGTAATTGGCTTTCAATATTTGATCATCCTGGCCCTTACCCCTTCTTCTGAGCTTTACAGTTTATGTAAAATATCAGAGTAATTTCATAGGAAAACATATGAAATAGCTTATACTCAGCTTTTTTTTGCAATCTACTTTCGTAGATTGTATTCATTTGTTGTCAGTATATTTCTTTCTGGTGACTGCAGTACCAATTCATGATTTGTGCCATATTCATTTAACGAATTTCAGATTGTACAAATTCTCCAATTCCACTTCTCAGTAAAGTGTAGCACAATTATATTTAGATCAATTCTTTTAAATAACAATTAATTTGGGATCTTCATATAAAGGTTCAGTTAAACAATTGGTAATGTCTAAAACAGATTTTTAAAAATTCATACATTTAAGTCTAGAATTTCTTATCTAACCCTGATTACTTTTTTACTTGTATAATGTACTATTTTGAATCAATAAGTAACATCTGTTGGGTCTCATGAAAGGAATTATATTGCCCGTATTTCGATGTCTGGTTTAGTTAAACTATCAATCTATTAATTCATATTTTCTTAAAACATGTCAAGATTTTTTGTTAAAGCATAAGTTAGAGGGTTAGTACAGTAAAAGGAATGTAATAAGTTACATTTCATACAACAACCAAAAAAATAAAAAATAAAAAAAAATAAAAATAAAAATAAAAAAAAAATCGCATTTTTTCATCAACCTTCAACAATGTTACCAAGTCACTTTAATGTCTAGTACAAAATGACTGTCCTAAGGTTATGAGAGTGTACGTACAGGTTTTTTTTACAATGCAACACAATTGGAGAAGATCAAAGAGATTCTGTATTGAAACATGTGTTTGAAAGCGAAATCAGAGAAATCATAGACATACAATGTAGCGGAAGGAAAGTTATACGACCGACACAAAAACATGACTTACCAAAGGCATTGATGAAGCAAATTTGAAAAGTTGAGTAATATATGTAAGTTAAATTTGATTTTTGTAGTTACCGTTTGTGTTATTTGTGACAGATTAATCTTCAATTGATTTGTATGATTTGAATGTAAAATAAGTCGGCATATACAGTATATATAAATATTTTTCCGATATTTCTTTTAATAATCTCTATCTTTCATTTATACCGCAAACCTTTACATTTAAGCATACTATTGCAATGAATACAATATAATCACCCTTTTCTTGTTTATTTACCTCAGTATCAACATTTGGTAAAGAATAATTGATGTGATTGTGAATATATTTGTAATTCCTCCTTTTTCATAATTTTTGTATGCGAGGTACTATTATTCTAGAAAATAACTGATGAGTTTCATCAAACTGACGATTTGTCAAAACATCTTGATATCATATTAATGACTTGGCTTATTAAGTCTAATTCTTAAAGATTTCTTGAAGGAATATAATATTGCTACAATCGATAAAATATTGCTGATGCCAAAAGTAGACATGGCAAATATAGAGAACAATAAAACCGATACATTTTCAAATAATCAAGTTTTATTGTCTTTATTATGTTCATAACATAGATAACGTAGCACAATATACACAATAATTAGTTGATAATAAAATAATACAAATTATTGATGGCGTACATTTGCACTACACAGTAGAAACTCTGAAACAGGGTTAGAGGGATGAATATATTGGAAGGAGAAACATTATTTTAAAAAAAAGTTTATAAACGGATTGAAAGAGAGGGAGAGAGAGAGAGAATGAGAGGAGGGATTTGAGCAATGGGGGAGGTTGTACAAATTGTTACTACATTTTGTTTATACTTTAACTGTATTATATTACGATAATACACCTTTCAGCAAGTAACAAGTACAGGGTACTCTTCAATAAAATAAAATATTTGGTAAATTTTTTCCCAAAAGTAAAATGAATCATGCACAATTCATAGCACAGTCACAAATCTGGCAACTCGATTTAAAAATGAAAAGAAAACAATCGAGATTTTGTTACGTTCCATCAAATGGTAAAATAAAAAAAGAGGGACGTAGGAACGATTCTTTGTCCTTCAAACATAAACAAAAGAGCGCAACGTGAAAGAAAATAATACGACCTCTACTGTACCTTCTCCTTCTCGTATTTCATCTAATCAGCGATGTGCCCCCCCCCCCCCCCCATGATACAAGCCCCTCCCCCAAACGAACCCTTGCTGTCAAACATGGTGGCCCATGAAAAACGGAATAGCATACTTCCAATAATGTGGGGCATATGTCATTGGGAATCTTCTTAGGAGAAAAATAATATCAAATTGCCAAAATAATCAGGCTGAAAACATATTTGTAACTGAGTTATGTAGTTTCAGTAACTTTGCGGGGTAAAACATCATATTAAGCAAAATGTGTTTAAATTTCGGGAGAGGGTCTTGGCCTAACTCAAGAAATTAAATTGGCCTATATTCTAATAACGGGAGTAATTAAAATAGTAAACCCGATCGAGTGTTACAAGTATAATCAAGTAGAGTAGAGCTACAAATATAATTCATATATATATATATATATATATATACTATTACTCAACACCATATCTAATAATGGTCTTATTTACCCATGGTAGCCACATCCAAGGGCCTGTTATTACAATGATTAGGCCTACTATTGTTTCATCATTCAAGTAATTTTGCAGTTATTGCAAAAGTAACCTTCAAGTTTCAAGTTTATTTCAAGTTTATTCTGTTTCACATTTCACAGAAAAAGCATTTACATAATTGACAAGATTATAACATAATGTGAAATATACTAAAAGTATCACATTATATAATCAATTCTTTGTAAAGACGTCGAAATTAATTGTATTGAATAGTAGGGTATACAGGGTGAAATGTGAGGAACCTATTAAAAAGCTCAGCTTGTAGATTATAGGTTCCCCTAAATAAAACTAATATTTGATTTAAGTGGTTGCAATGGTGAAGGATGTAACAATAATAACAGTTGGGCGAGAAGGCCTTAACATAAGATGATATACAAAGTGAAACAAGTAACAATAGCAAACTAATCAATTTGTTTATACCAAATAAATGTCATGTTAGTCACTCTAACATATTTAAGTCATTGAACGAGGTCACTCGAGCTAGGCAGTAGACATAAACGATCATGATAATATACAATCATACCGAGGCGACAATATTCATGAAATGTTCAATGTTTACTATAATAAGTGCTTTGATTACAATGTGGGTCATATGATTTTAATTTGAATACCAAGACGCTGCCAACGTGCTAATGTTAAAGATAGGACATACGTGACATATTCAAAATTCCTGCGAATTTTTACAGGATTTGATGTTGGCTGCAAAACGGGTACAATACCTTTATTTGATCTCAAAGAATCATTTTGTCAGCTCTCAACCATTGGGCGTTCCCAACACAAGCACAATTTTGCCATACTTCTGCTTTTTAATGATTTATTTACTGTACTGTTCTATTTGTTTATATTGTTTCATATTGCCATTGAGAAGTAAACAATTTCAAGCTATCAAATCAAGTCTTTTTGTAAACTCTGTAAGTAATGTGATCGCATATTCTTCTATAAGACAAAACAAAACATGTGTAAACCGTAAAAATTAAGTATGAAGAAAATAGGAATGAAGCAGCCATACAAATTCGGACGGATGCTGGTGGTCCTTACATTATATTTTCTTTCCAGCTAACACCTACATTCAAAACCTATTCAAGACCTATTCATTAACCTCGGGAAGGTCTATATCATTCGCCAGGCGCGGATTCCTTGGGGGGGGGGGGGGGCGACGGGCCCGGCCCCCCTCGCAAAAAAAAAATTCTCACGAATTGGTCAACAACCAAAAATAGTGCTTGTATGAACAACATCTCTACTAAATATTTACAATTTTGATATGTCTGAGGCTTTTGATAATGTTGGAGTGATGATGCTGCTCCATCAGAAGATGATGAGAGATGCTGAGGTGGCCACTGCCTAGTGGCGCCATATTTGGCGCCAAATCTCATTGGCGCAACTTGGCGCGCGCCATTACATTCCAGTGGATTCCAATAGGCGGATTGTTTGCGCCAAAGGGAGATATGTTCGCGCCATTTGGTGCCACTTGGCGGACACTTGGCGCTGATTGCTCGATGCAAGTGGCGCGACGAAAATTTCAAACATTTTGAAATTTTCTTGCCGCCACATTCAAATTTGGTGCCGTTACGGGCCACCACGAGCCAGTTGGGAGGCAGTTTGAGCCACTACACGCCACTAGGCACCTTATTGGCGACACTAGGCGCCACAGTAAATTGCATTGGCGCAAACTGGTACCAACTGGCGCTGGCCCAGTGGACTCCTAGCATGAAGGCCTGAGCACTCCGTTTACATTTCTGTCTTCTCAAAACAGCTAACGAAAAAATCTTGAAATTCATCGTTTGCAGAATGGGTCGACTAGCCAACATGTATATCCAAAATATGGGAGTCATTTTGCACTTCATCGGATTTTTAATGCTGGTAAGTTGTCTGCGTTATTGCGCTCTCAAAGCAATACAAACTATTATTACCAATCGACTAGACACAGGCATACAGAGTATGCGTGGGTTCATAGCGCTCATGTCTGGCACAATGCCATTTCATGGCGCTCATTGTTATTACACTGGCGTTTACAGGGCTGTCATTACAGCGCTTAAAGGGCAATTCAACCCTTTTAATAAGTTCATTTGAATGAATGCATAACAATCAGAGAAACAGAATGGCGAAAGTTTAAAAAGTTTAAAATAAATCGGACCAATATTAAGAAAGCTTTGAGTGTTTGAAATATGAGATCACTACAATTAATGAGAAAAGAGATTAAGTGAATGGTTGATCATGTATGCATGTGCAACACATATACTGCAAACTTCTTTGTACAGCCTGTGGGGAAAGAATTTCGTTTACCGTTTACGGGTCTAACCGATTATTTCCAGATAAAGGCTTCTGTATACGGTAGCCGATAGGAGCACACGTGTAGTTATCGCTCGTTTTCTCTTGACCTGTAATCTTCTGCACAATTATTTTTGCGAGTTTGACGATGGACGATTCTATTAATATGAAAGCGGTTGTTCACTTTGAGAAGTGAGCCCTCTACTCGTTTCCCGCTTACAATGAAGATTTATATATAAACACACTGTTCGTTTGGTAAAAGGATAAATCGGGTTACACCTTTCCTGTAAATATTAAATCACTTCCGGTCATTCTAAGGAGACTAACGACATGGACGTCATCTTGGATTTCCGGGTTTCCTCGTGTCCATATCATATTGTAAAATACATTTTTATATAACATTCGTCTTACCCCAAAGCCTGGGTATATTCTTTTTTCAATTTTATTTATTAAAACGTCTTTTAACAGGAGAACATTGATCAGCTCGCAGGCTGTTTTACATAATGGTCCTGCATAAGGATGGAAAATACAAATTCAAGAACTGACAATAAGAGTAGTTACAAAAAAAATAGCAGTTTCATACAAATGGTAAAAAACGAAAACAACACAAATAGGAAAAATAATATTAGGGAAAAACGAAAAGAGGAGGAAAAAAAAAATTAAAAAAAAAAAGATAAAATAATGCAATATGACGTTAACATTGTGACATTTTACACTATAATTATATACCAATGAAGTTAATAAACATTTCATGTCGAGATTAAGTCCAATGAATTGTGAATAAGGTTTGTATTGCATAATTATAAAAGATAAATATCAAATTTAGGACGTAATGTAGGTATATGAAATTTCTAGGTAATTGGGTTAGCAATAATTTTAGTTATTGCATATAATGTTGTAGTAGTGAGGAGAAACTGCAGTGAACAAGTATCGATTAAAGGAACACTTTTTAAATTGGTATTTAAAACTGTCTACTGAATTGGCATTTTGGATATCATCGGGAAGCTTATTCCAATTAACCGCCCCATCATACTTAACAGATTGTTTGAATAAGGTTACATTTGTATTTCTTGTATTTAGGCCATGGCGGTCGAAATACATTTCTATTTCGTTTGATAAACGAGGTGGAGCAATGCCCCTTATACATTTAAACATAAGTATAGCCACCAAGACACCAAGAATACATCTATAAGATAGATATATCAAGATATATGGCAATTTGTAGTTATTCGCGTATTTGGTACGCCATTGTAATAGAAAATAACAACTTTACAGGTATCCGATTTTCTTATATTTTTATTATGTTGTTTCTGGTGTTAACTCATACCGGAAAGCCGATGAAAAACAATTCTGTCCAGTACAGTTTTTTGGGGTAAGGGTTTTTTTTCTCCCAGAAATTGACTCGAATATTCATTAAGAGAGAGTTTCCTTGGGCTCGTTAACCAATGCATTCCAAATCGATCGTAGCCAAGGAGGAAGTTATTTCCCTTAAATCGTGAACAGATACACAGATAAATATACCCATTTGTGCTTGCATTATTATAATTACGTGTGTTTGTATTAGCGTTCTTATGTTAGTGCCAAATTGTTATCTTTAGAATGTGTTGAGAGCAAGGCGTTGTTTTGTTTGTGCAGTTCCATGAGGAGGAAGAAAGAGGAAGTATCGGCTTGTACACACAAGTCAAGTGGGAAACAGATGTGTGACCTTTAGAGAGGTTCCTAGGTAATCATGTCATATTTTCTTTTCATAACGACAAGACGATATTAGATCTAACACAAGAATTTCCGCATGGTAATTATCGGGAAATACTATCACGATCACGATATCATCTCGTTTTAAAGTTTTACAGGTTTTCTTTTTGCAGTAACCGAAGACCATATTCTTTCCGGTGTATATTTCTCTTTCCTGGCACCCTTACTTTAATAATACATTTATCTCTATCTTTCTTTATCTCTTCTCCCCTCATTTCCTTTATATTTCCATTTTCTCTCATTCTTCATGTTTCAATTTGTTTTCTGTATCTTCATTGTTAGTACGGTTATAAGAAGGTATGTAGATTTAGTTCCGAGTTGGGCTGATCAAGGCACCTGGGAAGGGGGGGGGGGGCATAAATCGGTTTTTAGTTGTATATATGAATTAGAATATTCCGCAGCTCCTCCGTATAGCTGTCCCACTGAGTTAACCAGTGAATGTTCTTAATTATAATAATAATAATAATAATAATAATAGAGAATATATATGAAGCGCTTAATGAATTGACCATTTCTATATGCGCTTTACAATCATGACAAATCCTAATATATAACCAACATTAATACAACATTGAGAAACCTCGTAGATTTGGCCAAAACCCGTTCTAGATTACAGTACCTCAGTGGTCATCCCGCTGTTACTATAGTAGCTTCTCGATTTTGCACACGAACCGCATATTCTCCGTCCGCAATGAGTTTGTGAAAACTCCCTATTATGCAAATGTGGAAGAACATCAGATTATAAAGGTTCCCTGAAAAGCATTGCTCTTCAAATGCCTTAATATTCTAAATATGGCATGTAACAGCATAAAAACCGGGACGTTTTTTTACGACACATGTTCGTGTAGTCCAATATACATCTTTCTATGTACAATGCTTGTAACTTTACCAAGATTTTGCCATTTTTCTTACCATTTTGATAATTCCAGAACCTTGCAGTAAACACCCATACTTATATGCTATAGATGATCAACCTTTTCTCGATTCCACACCGTTTCTTTCGCAATGCAATCGCTTGACCAGAACTCAACTTTATCTTTAAAATACTTAATTTATAATAATAATAATAATACTCAGTTTTTATATAGCGCAAATTACAATTAAGTCTCTAAGTGCTGTGAAAATAGAAACAATTCAAGAGTGAGTACAGAAGAAATGAAATGATAAGAACATAATAGCATGATGAATATCCAAACTGAAAATACATGTACATGTATAATACATTGTATTGTATAAAGAATGGTACGAAATTACATTTGAAAAAGGTAAGACTTTAACAGAGGCTTGAATATATCAAGAGAAGAACATTCTTTGATATTAATAGGAAGTTTGTTCCATAGTTGAGGGACTGCATATTGAAATGCCCTATGCCCATATGATATTGTAGATACAATTATATAACACTTGAAGTTTGTTATTGAAGGAAGTACGTCTATGTTTTGGGAAGAAAGTTATTTTTATTGTTGTTGTTATGTTTTTGTTTTATTTTCAATACATGGCGGAAGATAAATACAACACTGAGGGAAGCTGAGAAAAGGACCAAGTTAAAAAAGTACACCATTCTGCTTGTGAACGCAAGAGGAGCCTACATGTTTTTATATACAGATATATATATATTGTTATGACGATAAGGTCTGGTTATTTGGATCAGAATACCTGCCTCAAAGAAGTTAAATTAATTTATGGAGCGACACTTGGTTATATTTGTGTTAGCTGCTTAATTATGTCATGGGGTAAAAGTAAGATCAACTCACATGTATTTCCATTCCTCCCCTAAAAAGTTATTGTTAGTTTGGACAACAAATCATGTTTAAATAAGGAAATGATTTCTTTATCAATTCAGTATTAAAGACCATGACTATATAGTCATCAAGCTCATTACACTTTGTTGTAAAGAGACAATTTCGTCAACATTTCCTGTGCACGTGAAACCGCAATAAGGAAGGATTTAGGCAAATGATTGGTTGCCAAATGATGTTTGTTTATAAAGGATAATATCAAAATAGACATCCGATATAAGCTATAGATACAAGTTTGGATCAGACGGAACTTCTTTTCCTCTGGGGAATGTATATAAAGAAAATAACGTGATCCATTTGGATGAAACCCAAAATCATAACATTAGACAATATGTATCTAAACTAAAGGACATTGAAACTTGATGCAGTTAGTTCTCTCCATCAATTTATGAACTACGTTTCATGACTTTTGTTGTTTGTTCCTTTTTTTGTTGTTCTTAATTCTTTAAAACCACAGTAGGCTACGTACCCTAAGTATCATCTGGCGTTTGTATATTTTTGCCATTTGCAATATTATATTATATATGTAAAATTTAAACAATTCAGCCATTGGCTACTAATCATCTTTTGTATTATACCATTAATACATAAATAACGACAACAAATAGTATGTGCTTTCATAGGTTTTCTGAATTCAGTATTTTTATAATGCAAATGTTGTTTCCTGTCATATTACAACTTTAACGATTGGCTTTCATGAGAACGTGCCTCGTGCTTTTGGTTTAAAGATTGAGTCATCGAATCGTTGTACAAAGTTAACAACAACACTTTACTTACTATACTTGATGGCATTTATCCTGAACTTAGTAGAATATTCCGTCTCCATATCCGGTTTCCTTTCTATTATCTGAATCTGAAATCTTCTCGTATGTAATTAAGAATAGGCTAAGGTTATCATCTGATGTAGGGCTGGACAGGAGGATGTCAGCTTCGTTTTTGTGAAGAAAATGTTTTAAAAGACATGAATTTCAAAGCGCAAATCATAAGCACTTGATATGGTTTTAGTTTAAGAGCTAGATGAATTAAATCAGAGATTGGTTTTGAGCGTCTTCGAGATTCTCATGAAACGCATATATTTGGCTTTGGCTAGCTTTGTCCAATTACATGTACATGTACATATGTAGAGGTGCTGTGGTCAAGTGGATACATCACTGGACTGTCGATCACAAGGTCCGCGGTTCCAGTCCCACCGCGGCACTAATGTTCTTTGGCAAGACATTGATCTACATTTGCCACTCTCTACCCATGTGTTAATTTGGTACCCGGTAGGATGCGAAAGCCAATGTAATAATTTGAGCCTAGTAGCTCTTGCTGGAAAGTTTCCAAGGGAGTGGAGAAAGTGCATACATTGTGTGCGGGCAAGCCAGAAATCGATGACCGTGGTAATAATGTTAATCGCTTAGAAACTCGGAAATTGCCGATGTATTAAGCGCTATTTAAGCAAAAATATTATTATTATCATCATTATTATATATTGAGGATATTTAATATAATCTTTTTCTACATTTACGCATCTGAAGCAGGTGTTAAGCCTCATTTAATTTTTGTTCGTTGTAGTCATAGTAGTGCGAGCCGATACTTCTTCAACATTTAAGAATCTGACATAAAATACTTGGTTGTAGTCTTTTATACACATTCTGGTGTACCATACAAAACGATATCTGCACTCTTTTTCTTCACAATTTCGAGATAGACCGTCCCAAAATAAAATGAAACCCGACAGAAAACAGTAATTATGAGAAAACTATTTCTTACTTTACATAAATTAGAATTATGCTGTCAAAAATACTATAGTTGCATTTATCCATAACAACATGTCATCATCTATTTGTGCCATGTTTTTGTAACACAGTAAAAACGTTTGCATCGCATGAGAACCTCACTTTGAGGAAATGTAAGCTTTGACAGATGATTGCGCAAGATTTGTGTTGTGTTAATGATGTGTATCTAAATAAACAGTTACTAATAGTAGGGGAGAGAACAATTTCCGGGGAGAAAGGGGTGCAATCTGCGATTTTTCTCCAATTTAATTATTATCCCTTGTGCAATGAAATTGTGCCTTTTTTTAAATTGTAAATAGATGCCATTCTGAAAAAAACAAGTTACATAGTATGATGGTACATTTTCTGTTTCTTATATCCATTTGACCATGCCTTTTTCCATTATCAAGCTATAATGTGCCCCTTACTCTGATTCTTGTCTGAAATATCACCGGACTCTCTGTTAGAATATTAAGTTCAGTTTTTCCTTTAGGTCACGTGCGGTCATATTCGGGGGTGATACAACCATGTGTCACTCAAATCTGGCAGTAACTGATTTTGTACGTGCCGTTTTCAAGACAGTGTGCTCAGTGAAGCCCTATATGGATTGAAGTCATCAATGTATCATTAAAAAAGCATATTACCTCTACTTTATGAAAAACATGATATCATGTTTACACAGCTCATAGTTTGTTTACAATATCTGCTTGGTTTCGTGTTTCTTTTTTTTTCTTCTAGGGCGCACTGTATATGCAGCTCATTTACGAAATTTGTTTACGATTAACCTTTAATTGCTAAGAGAAGGGAAGATGTGCAACAAACAAAACACAACAACAAACAAAACAAACAAAGTAAGTTATTCTTCTTATATAATAATATAAAGTCAACCCTGGATAGCTCTTAATATCATGTGTAGGAAATCAGTGTGGTAATTAATGAATCACTATTTTTTATATTTAACTAATCATTTTTTTCAGACACGTCAAAAGCAAAATTATTAACATGAAAAAGTCCATGTACTTCCTTTAAAAATGTAAATACTTTTATAATGTGATTTTATTGGCTCATCGCCTGCTAATACATCCATGGAGGAAGCCACAAAGCAATCATAAACGGTACACTCCGGTATCATGTAATAGAGATGTTATAATACAATGATAAAATACAATTAGTTCATTGCCAGAGGAGTCATGTAAAGAGCAGTACCTACCAATATATTTCATTGAATCGTTGAAGAACATCAGATTTTTAACAAAGGGTAAGTACTTTTATTATATTTTTTTATATCTAATGCTGGATTTTGCATCCAAAAGTTTTGAGTACTTAGGCCTATTTTATTTTTTGTTTCTTAGTTTTCCACGTAATCATTGACAAGCCTGTCCAATGTAGATGAATACTTTAAACCTGTCAGGATGTATGTGCAGTTTGACTGGAAGTATAATTTATTATCACTGACTTTCTGTATATTTGTTTAATAACTTTTTGAACATAATAAATTATTCCAAATGACTTTCAACTAATAAAATAAGTAGAAGAAAGAAGATGAATGAGAAAGACAATGATCAGTTGGTTGTATGTCATATCTTTAATGAAATACTTGCTAGAACCGTTCAAAGTGTTATTACATCTGTTTCTATGTCCTGCTGACTATCTTGGATTTAACAGGACGAGGGGGTATTTCCATGTTAGGTATGCATGTATTGATTATTATGTTCATTTACGAAATAACACTTTCATTTCAGGGCCCTTAGCAGTATTCTAAAATGAACCGTCTCCCGTTGTTGCTACCGATTCTTGCCCTACTGATGGTGATACGTTCACCTGTAGTCCATGGTGTAACAGTTGGTGAGTATTCTATTATTATTGGGTGTTTGGCGTCACCTGTGCCTGGGAGGCAAAGAGCAATTCACTGTAAACCATCGGGTCTCATGTCCTGACATGACTGATTGGGAGTGTGCAGGTGGACCACTACACCGGGGTTTCCCCCTACTATTATGAATAGTGCAATGGGTTCTTAACGTGTAAAGCTGGTTACTCTCCTCTACACAGCGCCTCTATTTAACGTCCTAAATGCAGGCTTCAGCCATCTGCCTGGGGCCCTGGGTCGAATAATAATAATAATAATAATTAGCTTTTATATAGCACTTAATACAAATGTCTCTAAACGCTTTACAAATAATTACCCCGGTCATTGGATTCAGTGCTTGCCCGCACATACTGTGTGCACAATCTCCACTCCATGGGGAACATTCCAACCAAACGTTACTTGACGCACAAAAACTGTTTGACCAACAATGACGGTCGCATCCTACCGGGTACCCACGATCTTTGGTTCGACAGGCAGGCTACACCGACTGAGCCAACTTACCTCCTCAGAGAAAAGAGCTTCAATAACAATGATTTACTCATCAATCTTTCGTTCTTGTTTTGATATTTTATAAGTAGAGAATTTTCCTTCTTGAAATTTCAGTTGATTCTATAAACTGTGATAAAATTATTTGGATATGAGTAAGGCCCAGACAAAAAAAATGTTGTATTGCCCTTAACATGCCAAAACATGTTTTTAGATTTTTACTTTGAGAAAGCTCAGTAAATTTCTAAGCACTTCCATTTTGAATAAAATATACAAATGTACCATACAGCCAATTTTAGATTATTCTTGTTCCGTATGCGGAAACTGTTCTTTACAAAACAGAAATATTCTTTTAAGACTACAGAAAAGAGCTGCACATATTGTCGTAGGGAACTTTGATTATGATGTTAATAGCTTGAATATAATGAATTCATTAAAATGGCAATCCATCGATACTAGACGGGACTATTTGTTAGCATGTATAATCATGAATTAATTGTCTCAGTCAATGTCTTCTCAATAACATTCCGTACATGTTTCTTCACTTTGATCTCAAGAGGTCCACTGCCAAAGGCATTGATTTCTCAAAAGTTACCATTAGTGTTACACCTTTTGTCTCATGTTTATTTATTTAGTTGGTATGATTATTTTATGCAAGATTATGGGTCAATGTACGATACGTTTATTTTATCATTTTTTCGACCCCTTATTATAGTTTGTTATTCTGTATTTAATGAGTTTTATTGATATAATTATGAAGGTCGCTTTTCTGTAAATATACCTTTTTCATGAAGAACTATTTCGATTGAATTGACGGTCAAAAGATTGTTCTTCTTTTTAAAGTGTCATCAATTAAAACATTGCTATTCGTAATAACGTTGATAGTTAACTCTCCGTGTTTTTCACACAGTATAGTAGTATGATCTAGCCTAGCATAATAATGCTGTATTTTACTCAAATTTAGGAGCAGATTATCTTGACGTTCGCTTGGTTAATGGATCGAACAATGCTACAGGTCGAGTCGAGGTATGGTACAACGGTACCTGGGGAACAGTATGTGATGATGGATGGGACTTGAACGACGCCAATGTCGTATGCAGAATGCTTGGGTTCTTCGACGCGTCTAGTGCACCAGGCTTGGCTGCGTATGGTGCGGGTTCTGGAAAGATTCATCTTGATGAAGTTGAATGTACTGGATCAGAAAGCAGCCTCGAAGACTGCATCAAGAGTGAATTTGGAGTCAATAATTGTGATCACAGCGAAGATGCTGGGGTGACCTGTGGAGGTACAATGACCGTTTGTTTCATTCATTTAATTCCACCTATCGTTATTAACCAATTATTGCATCGGCTTAATCTCTAAAACATTGACATATAGCTCACTGACCATTGTTTACTAGATATGTCTAAGCAGGACATGTAATGCAAAAATCCAAAGTAGTTTAAAACATGATTAGGTTGTGTTTTAGGTCGTAGTTTGTTTTATTGTTGTGAGAGACTATACCAAATTCTCAGAAATTACGAGAACAAACTATATATTTAGGTGATACGTAACGAAGTCTACGTATCACCTTTTGATTTCGTCAAGATTTTTATTATTTATTTATTTATTATTATTAGGTGATACGTAACGAAGTCAACGTATCACCTTTTGATTTCGTCAAGATTTTTATTATTTATTTATTTATTATTATTTATTATTATTCTTCCTCGAATTTGTTCGCAGGATATCTCAAGACTGAATGAAGCCATTGTTATGAATCTTTCAATGATGATAGATCTTAGTCTAACTTAGAACTGCGTGACTTTTCAAAGACTCAAAATCATCGTGACGTCATCCAGACGCCATTTTGTGAAAATCAACTTATGATCATATCTTCATAACAGAAAGCCATTTCTCATTCATATTTGTCATGATCAAGGTCAATATTTGTCGGGTCAATTTCAGATCAATAAATGCGCGCAAAAATGCGCGTACGCGTAGGTGCGCGCGTTAATGCGCGCGCAAAAATTTAAAATGCTCTAAATCATCCCAAATTTTTTTTGCATCCGTTTCAGGCCATATGGAGCATTTGACAAAAAATCACGCTCACACGCATGCGCGCGCGTTTTTTGCGCGTACTAGCATTTTGCAACATAGAATCGCCGAATTTTCTCTATCATCATATTTGGCACATTTTTCCAAGCATTTTAATAACTTGTTCATCTTGTAATAACGCAATGAGCGTCCGTCAAAGTTGACAGCGCGCGCGGACCTGCGTTATCCACAACACATGAGCAAAAACATGCCTATACAAAATTCTTTGTAACTCTTCAGAATAGATAGGAACTCCCAATATTTTTTCATATTTAGATAGATTATGAGTCGGAGATATGATTTCATGTCTCATTTAACCCTCAATTAACTCATGACGTCATCATAATGGCCTCCAAACTCAAAATTTCAATTTGCACATTATGACGTCAGCATATTTTTGAAAAATTGATTGTATCTCTGTTAATAATAATTGATTTTCTTTAAAATTTTGATATGTTCTAGCTGAGACTATTCTCTACAAAAATAGTAGCCACAATTTTTCAATTTGACAAAGGCATCATGGCGTATTTATGCGATTAAAAGAGGCATGTCAATTTTGCACATTTTGCGTGTATTCTCTATGGGACATGACTTTTTCTCAAAACTGGATTCTACACTCCTGTCTTTCGCGAGCAAAATCTCCGTTGTGTTAGATTAGTTTTCGCTGAGCTTCGAATATGTTGTAGCTGAGACAATAAGCTATCTCAAATGTACCCTTTATTTTGTCTCAAATTTTAGTTCGACCAGCCCACCTATACTTGTTCCAAACAAGTATTACAAATCTAGTTTGTGTTTTGTTCTTCATCTATGATCCAAAGGTTTGTTTCTTTTTCTTTTTTATACCAGCACTTACATGTGATAGTTCACCGTGTCAAAATGGTGCAACATGTTTGGAGAGTGTGTCCGCAGATGGATATTTTTGTAAGTGTCCTACAGGATATACCGGATTAAGCTGTGAGACTGAAAGTAAGTGTAGCCATTAAGAACACCAACTCTCTAAGTGCACAGGAGTCCTTTGATGGAAATCAACTTTTATTAGAGGAGAAATTGTAGTATTTTGCTATGATAATTATATTAATGCATTTAACATTTAATCCCCCCCCCCAGGAACAACACCGGGTTCAACACCTGAAACAACACCAGAAACTGCAACAGGTATTACACCAGGCACAACACCAGGTTAGGTCAAGTGTTATTTGAGGTTTAAAGCTTGACACCCTCTTGAATTTTAAAGGATTTGTGTTCTCTGAATGTCATGTAGTTATTGCCCCTGTGAGTATCATGAACATTTCTCAGACCTGATACATGTCATTTCCAATGCCAATCAACATTTGAAACCCACGTAAATTAAGCGCAAAATTCTTGAATATAGGCGTACATGTTTAGATCATTGCATTTAACAATTATTTGTTTCCTCAGGAACAACACCGGATTCAACACCTGAAACAACACCAGAAACAACACTGGGTTCAACACCTGAAACAACACCAGAAACAACATCAGTTTCAACACCTGAAACAACACCAGAAACAACACAGGGTTCAACACCTGAAACAACACCAGGTTAGCTCAAGTTTTTTTTTAGGTTAAAAGCTAGACACCATATTGAATTTCATAAGATTTGTGTTCTCTGAATGTCATGTAGTTATTGCCCCTGTGAGCAGCATGAACAATTTGTCAAACCTGATATATTTCTTTTCAAGGGCCAAACATAAAATGATAACCACTTGAATTAAGGGCATGAATCTCGAAAAAGGGTGTACATTTATATATTAATGCATTTAACATTTCATTTTTCCCCCAGGAACATCACCGGGTTCAACACCTGAAACAACACCAGAAACTACAACAGGTACAACACCAGGCACAACACCAGGTTAGGTCAAGTTTAATTTGAGGTTTAAAGCTAGACACCTTATTGAATATTAAAAGATTTGTGTTCTCTGAATGTCATGTAGTTATTTCCCCTTTGAGCAGCATGAACAATTTGTCAGACCTGATATATCTCATTTCCAGGGCCAAACATCAAATGATAACCACTTGAATTTAGGGCATGAATCTCGAATAAAGGTGTATATTTATATATTAATGCATTTAACATTTAATCCCCCCCCCCCCCCCCAGGTACTACACCAGGCACAACACCAAGTTAGGTCAAGTGTTATTTGAGGTTTAAAGCTTGACACCCTCTAGATTATTTATGGAAAATTGATTGTATCTCTGTAAATATTGATCGATTTTCTTCCAAATTTTGATATGTTCTAGCTGAGACAATTTATTTGTCATTTTGACAAAGGCATCAATGACGTATTTTTGCGATTAAAGGAGGCATGTCAATTTTTCACATTTTGCGTGTATTCTCTATGGGACATGACTTTTTCTCAAAACTCGATTCTACATTCCCGTCTTTCGCGAGCAATATCTCTGTCTTTTTAGCTTCGTTTACGCTGAACTTCAAGTATGTTGTAGCTGAGACAATAAGCTATCTCAAATGTACCCTTTATTTTGTCTCAAATTTTAGTTCGACCAGCCCACCTATACTTGTTCCAAACAAGTATTACAAATCTAGTTAGGTGATACGTAACGAAGTCTACGTATCACCTATTGATTTCGTCAAGATTTTTCTTTATTATTATTATTCTTCTTCTTCTTCTTCCTATTATTCTTCCTCGATTTTGTTCGCAGGATATCTCAAGACTGAATAAAGCCATTATCATGAAACTTGCCATGATGATAGATCTTAGTCTAACTTAGAACTGCGTGACTTTTTAGAGAGTCAAAATTATCGTGACGTCATCCAGGCGCCATTTTGTGAAAATCAACTAATGATCATATCTTCATAACGGAAAAGTATTTCTCATTCATAATTATCACGATTAAGATCAATATCCGTCCGGTCAATTTCAGGTCAAAAAACGTGCGCAAATAGAGTATGAGTCGGAGATATGATTTCATATCTCATTTGGCCATTAAATGCATCTTGACGTCATCATAATGGCCTTGGAAGTCAAAATACAAAATTGCATCATCATCATGAGATCATCATCGGCACACTTTCATGATAACAAAATAGCACGTATCACCTAATTCGTCAAAGTGACGAATTAAAGTCTAGTTAGGTGATACGTAACGAAGTCTACGTATCACCTATTGATTTCGTCAAGATTGTTAGGTGATACGTATGAAATATACGTATCACCTTTTGATTTCGTCAAGATTTTTATTATTTATTTATTAGGTGATACGTAACGAAGTCAACGTATCACCTTTTGATTTCGTCAAGATTTTTATTATTTATTTATTTATTTATTATTATTTATTATTATTCTTCCTCGAATTTGTTCGCAGGATATCTCAAGACTGAATGAAGCCATTGTTATGAATCTTTCAATGATGATAGATCTTAGTCTAACTTAGAACTGCGTGACTTTTCAAAGACTCAAAATCATCGTGACGTCATCCAGACGCCATTTTGTGAAAATCAACTTATGATCATATCTTCATAACAGAAAGCCATTTCTCATTCATATTTGTCATGATCAAGGTCAATATTTGTCGGGTCAATTTCAGATCAATAAATGCGCGCAAAAATGCGCGTACGCGTAGGTGCGCGCGTTAATGCGCGCGCAAAAATTTAAAATGCTCTAAATCATCCCAAATTTTTTTTGCATACGTTTCAGGCCATATGGAGCATTTGACAAAAAATCACGCTCACACGCATGCGCGCGCGTTTTTTGCGCGTACTAGCATTTTGCAACATAGAATCGCCGAATTTTCTCTATCATCATATTTGGCACATTTTTCCAAGCATTTTGATAACTTGTTCATCTTGTAATAACTCAATGAGCGTCCGTCAAAGTTGACAGCGCGCGCGGACCTGCGTTATCTTTATCCACAACACATGAGCAAAAACATGCCTATACAAAATTCTTTGTAACTCTTCAGAATAGATAGGAACTCCCAATATTTTTTCATATTTAGATAGATTATGAGTCGGAGATATGATTTCATGTCTCATTTGACTCTCAATTAACTCATGACGTCATCATAATGGCCTCCAAACTCAAAATTTCAATTTGCACATTATGACGTCAGCATATTTTTGAAAAATTGATTGTATCTCTGTTAATAATAATTGATTTTCTTTAAAATTTTGATATGTTCTAGCTGAGACTATTCTCTACAAAAATAGTAGCCACAATTTTTCAATTTGACAAAGGCATCATGGCGTATTTATGCGATTAAAGGAGGCATGTCAATTTTGCACATTTTGCGTGTATTCTCTATGGGACATGACTTTTTCTCAAAACTGGATTCTACACTCCTGTCTTTCGCGAGCAAAATCTCCGTTGTGTTAGATTAGTTTTCGCTGAGCTTCGAATATGTTGTAGCTGAGACAATAAGCTATCTCCGATGTGCACTTTATATTTCGATCATATGCCGGGATCATGCTCATATTTTACTTGCAAAGTGGGATTTGAGAATTCCATTTTCCGTTTACGTGTAATCGCTATGGGAAATGTTTTGATATATCGGTAACGCACTTGACTTCCGACCTTGAGATCCCGGGTTCGAGTCCGGGTGTCTCCAACAATTTTCTTTTTTTTTTTTTCGTGCTGACCTTTCACTGTACCATCTCCTTTGATTATTAAAACACGTAGAATCGCAAATAATGTAATAAACAACCCTATTTACTTCATTGTTACCCTATTTTCACTTAATCCATTAGTTTTTGCGTGTAATCCCTATGGGAGAAGATTTTTTTCTCAAATCTGGATTTTACATTCCTGTCTTTTGCGAGCAATATCGCCGTTATTTCTGCTTGGATTTTGTTGATTTTTGAGTATGTTGTAGCTGAGACTATGTGCTATATAAATCACCCCTCAATAAGATGTCAGGATCCCGCTCATGATCATGATCTTCATCATGATCATCATGATCATCATTATCATAATGATGATAATCATTTATCAATTACATTTTCATATCTTTAAATAAGATAAAATCGTCAAAATGTGTTCTTCATGATGTAAATTAGAGTCAAAGGTGTAACTGGTTACTGCGCAGGGTCAATGGTCATATATTGTTTCAATCTATCTTCCCAAGATCCATAATGATCAAGGGGACACAATTTAAACTTGACATATGGATAGATCTTAATGGGAGAAGCATTTCATAAAATAATATGATATCGTGTAATGCATTCTTTATTATGTAAACCATTAGCATACGTATCACCTAATTCGTCAAAGTGACGAATTAAAGTCTAGTTTATTATTATTATTCTTCCTCGAATTTGTTCGCAGGATATCTCAAGACTGAATAAAGCCATTATCATGAAACTTGCCATGATGATAGATCTTAGTCTAACTTAGAACTGCGTGACTTTTTAGAGAGTCAAAGTCATCGTGACGTCATCCAGGCGCCATTTTGTGAAAATCAACTTATGATCATATCTTCGTAACGGAAAGGAATTTCTCATTCATATTTATCATGAACAAGGTCAATATCCGTCCGGTCAATTTCAGGTCAATAAATGCGCGCAAAAATGCGCGTACGCGTTTGTGCGCGCGTTGACGTGCGCGTAAAATTTTAAATTGCTCAAAATCGTCTTAAATTTTGTTTGCATACGTTTTAGGCCATTATAAGCATTTCATAAAAATCGCGCAAAACACGCATTTTTTCGCGTTTTCGTTCGTCACGGCCGAACGAAAAATAATTACCCCTCAATTTTTTTTGACAGGATATTCCTCATGTTTTTCTGAACAATTTGATACCATGTTCATCTCTTTATCACTATTAATAACGGAATGAGCGTCCGTTGAAGATAAATATCCGTGCGTGCTAGCTTATGTATTACATAGCATATATGGGCAAAAACATGCCTATAAAAAGTACATCGGGATGAATAAGGACTGCCGTTTTTTTTTCATATTTAGATAGAGTATGAGTCGGAGATATGATTTCATGTCTCATTTGGCCATTAAATATATTTTTACATAATCATATTGACCTTGGAACTCAAAATACGAATTTGCATATTATGACGTCAACATATTTACGGAAAATGATTGTATCTCTGCAAATATTGATCAATTTTCTTCTAAATTTTGATATGTTGTAGCTGAGACAATTCTTCACAAGATTATTACCAATATTTATTCATTCTGATGACGTCATTAGATTTTTGCTTAATATGCGTCTTATGCCTATGGGAGGTGATTGATACTACATTCCAGTCTAGACTTGTTCATTATGTTGCGTATGTAGTGCGTAAAATATCAGTTCGATGATTGGTAGGGCTCTGCAATCAGGCGAAAATTTGAGCTTGTTTAGTAAATTAATAAATTAATCATATAACAATTCCCTATCGAATACCTGAAGGGGGCGCTATACCACTTTTAATCATGGTCATCGTCATTTAAAACCAAAAAATCAATATCATCAATATCGTCATTATGGTATTCATGAATATTATCATTAGATCATCATCGGCACACTTTCATGATACAAAAAGAGCTTACGTATCACCTAATTCGTCAAAGTGACGAATTAAAGTCTAGTTATTAGGTGATACGTATGAAATATACGTATCACCTTTTGATTTCGTCAAGATTTTTATTATTTATTTATTTATTTATTTATTATTATTCTTCCTCAAATTTGTTCGCAGGATATCTCAAGACTGAATAAAGCCATTATCATGAAACTTACCATGATGATAGATCTTAGTCTAACTTAGAACTGCGTGACTTTTTAGAGAGTCACAGTTATCGTGACGTCATCCAGGCGCCATTTTGTGAAAATCAACTTATGATCATATCTTCATAACGGAAAGGAATTTCTCATTTATAATTATCAGGATTAAGATCAATATCCGTCCGGTCAATTTCAGGTCAATAAATGCGCGCAAAAATGCGCGTACGCGAACGTGCGCGCGTTAACGCGCGCGTAAAATTTTAAATTGCTCAAAATCGTTTTAAAAATTTTTGCATACGTTTCAGGCCATTATAAGCATTTCATAAAAAATCGCGCAAAACACGCATTTTTGCACGTTTTCGTTTATCACCGAACAAAAAATAATTCCTCCTATATTTGTTTTGACAGGATATTCCTCATATTTTTCTGAACAATTTGATACCATGTTCATCTCTTTATCACTATTAATAACGGAATGAGCGTCCGTTCAAGATAAATATCCGTGCGCGCGAGCTCATGTATTACATAGCATATATGGGCAAAAACATGCCTATAAATAGTCCGTTGGGATGAATAAGGACTGCCAATTTTTTTTCATATTTAGATAGAGTATGAGCCGGAAATATGATTTCATATCTCATTTGGCCAATAAGTACATCTAGACGTCATCATAATGGCCTTGGAAGTCAAAAATACAAAAATGCATATTATGACGTAATTATATTCATGGAAAATGTATTGTATTTCTCGTAATATTGATTGATTTTCTTCCAAATTTTGATATGTTCTAGCTGTGACAATTTTCTACAAACATAGTCTTCACGATTTTTCATTTTGACAAAGGCATCATGGCGTATTTTTGCGATTAAAGGAGGCATGTCTATTTTTCACATTTTGCGTGTATTCTCTATGGGACACGACTTTTTCTCAAAACTGGATTCTACATTTCCGTCTTTCGCGAGCAATATCTCCGTTGTTTTAGCTTTGTTTTCGCTGGAGCTTAGGGTATGTTGTAGCTGAGACAATAAGCTATCTCCAGTGTACCATTTATTTTTCGATCAGATGCCGGGATCATGCTCATATTTCACTTGCAAAGTGGGATTTGAGAATTCCATTTTTCGTTTACGTGTAATCGCTATGGGAAATGTTTTGGTATATCGGTAACGCACTTGACTTCCGACCTTGGGATCCCTGGTTAGAGTTGGGGCGTCTCCAACAATTTTTTTATTCACTTTTTTCTTCTTTTTGATCTTCACTGTACCAATCTCCTTTAATTATCAAAGCACGTACAATCGTAAATAATGTAATAAACAACCCTATTTACTTTATTATTACCCTATTTACACTTAATCTATTTTGCGTGTAATCTCTATGGGAGATGACTTTTTCTCAAATCTGGATTCTACATTTCTGTCTTTTGTGAGCGATATCGCTGTTATTTTTGCTTGGATCTTGTTGATTTTTGAGTATGTTGTAGCTGAGACAAGATTTATGTAGACTATTTAACATTATCATGACGTTATCATAGTCAAAAATTCAATCGTTGGTGACATTTCAGTTATCATATATAACATTCCTCAATCGAATACCTGAAGGGGCGCTATACCACTTTTAATCATGTCTCATCATCATCATCATCAATATCGTCAATATCATATTCATGAACATTATATATCATCATCGGCAGTTTCGGCACACTGTCATGATCGTCATTCAAGAGCCTAGCTATTTATGCTAGAAATATTGAAGGCATTTTTCTCAATTGCATCTCTCCCCTCTCCTTGAAATCGTGAAAATACGTTTTTCATTATGTTACACATGAGCATACGTATCACCTAATTCGTCAAATTGACGAATTAAAGTCTAGTTATTTATCAGGTGGGCTGTATAACGTACAGACCACCTTATAATTTCGTTAGAATTGCCTTTATTTATTTATTATTATTAAATATTTTTCTTATTTCTAACCACTTTTTTGTTAGCAAGATAACTTAAAAATGCCTCGATCAAATGCCTTGAAATTTGGCACACATATGTAAAGGCATATGTACAAGGCACAATAACGTTTTCAACATTGTCCTTCACTGATGACGTCATCTAGGCGCCATTTTGTAAAATTTTACGAAAATTAACTCATGATCATATCTTCATAACCAAAAGCTATTTCTCTTTCATATTTATCATGATCGAGTTCAATATCCGTCCGGTCAATTTCAGGTCAAATAACGCGCGCGTGCGCGTACGTCCGCGCGTCGATGCGCGCGCAAAATTTGAAAATGCTCAAAATCGTCTGAAAATCATTTTGCATACGTTTTAGGCCATTCTAAGCATTTTATAAAAAATCGCCCACACACACGCGCATGCGCGCGGCGCGCGCGTTTTCGCGCGTAAAACTATTACACAACATAGAATCGCCATTTTTTTTCTTTCATAATATTCCACATATTTTTAATACAAATTGATACCATGCTTGTCTCTTTATGACTATTAATAATGGAATGATGGCCCGTTTAACATAAATTTCCGTGCGCGCGAGCTCTTGTAATACATAGCATATATGGGAAAAACATGCCTATACAAGATCCATTGTAGCCCATTAGGATGCAAGGTGACCCCAATTTTTGGGTCATATTTTGATACAGTATGAATTGGAGATATGATTTCATGTCTCATTTGAACCTCAATTAACTCATGACGTCATCATAATGGCCTCCAAACTCAAAATTTCAATTTGCATATTATGACGTCAGCATATTTACGGAAAATTGATTGTTTCTCTGTAAACATTGATTGATTGTCCTCAAAATTTTGATATGTTTTAGCTGAGACAATTCTCTACAAATAAAGTTTGCCCAAATTTTCATTTTGACAAAGGCATCATGGCGTATTTTTGCGATTAAAGGAGGCATGTCAATTTTTCACATTTTGCGTGTATTCTCTATGGACATGACTTTTTCTCAAAACTTGATTCTACATTCCCGTCTTTCGCGAGCAATATCTACGTCGTTTAGCTTCATTTACGCTGAACTTCGAGTATGTTGTAGCTGAGACAAAAAGCTATCTCAAATGTACCCTTCATTTTGTCTCAATTTTTTGTTGGATCAGCCCACCTATACTTGCTCCAAGCAAGTATTACAAATCTAGTTATTATTATTATTATTCTTCCTCGAATTTGTTCGCAGGATATCTCAAGACTGAATGAAGCCATTGTTATGAATCTTTCAATGATGATAGATCTTAGTCTAACTTAGAACTGCGTGACTTTTCAAAGACTCAAAGTCATCATGACGTCATCTAGGCGCCATTTGTGAAAATCAACTAATGATCATATCTTCATAACGGAAAAGTATTTCTCATTCATAATTATCACGATTAAGATCAATATCCGTCCGGTCAATTTCAGGTCAAAAAACGTGCGCAAATGCGCGCGTGCGCGCTCGTCCGCGCGTTTACGCGCGCGCAAAAGTTTAAAATGCTCTAAATCATCCCAAATTTTTTTTGCATACGTTTCAGGCCATATAGAGCATTTGATAAAAAATCGCGCTCACGCGCATGCGCGCGCATTTTTTGCGCGTACTAGCATTTTGCAACATAGAATCGCCGAATTTTCTCTATCATCATATTTGGCACATTTTTCCAAGCATTTTGATTACTTGTTCATCTTTTAATAACGCAATGAGTGTCCGTCAAAGTTGACAGCGCGCGCGGACCTGCGTTATCTTTATCCACAATACATGAGCAAAAACATGCCTATACAAAATTCTTTGTAACTCTTCAGAATAGATATGAACTTTCAATATTATTTCATATTTAGATAGATTATGAGTTGGAAATACGATTTCATGTCTCATTTTGACCCTCAATTAACTCATGACGTCATCATAATGGCCTCTAAACTCAAAATTTCAATTTGCATATTATGACGTCAGCATATTTTTGGAAAATTGATTGTATCTCTGTAAAATTTGATCGATTTTCTTTTAAATTTTGATATGTTCTAGCTGAGACAATTCGCTACAAATAAATGTCCACAATTTTTCATTTTGACAAAAGCATCAAGGGGTATTTTTGCGATTAAAGGAGGTATGTCATTTTTTCACATTTTGCGTGTATTCTCTATGGGACATGACTTTTTCTCAAAACTGGATTCTACATTCCTGTCTTTCGCGAGCAAAATATCCGTTGTTTTAGCTTAGTTTTCGCTGAGCTTCGGATATGTTGTAGCTGAGACAATGAGCTATCACAAGTGTGCCCTTCATTTTTCGATTAGATGCCGGGATCATGCTCATATTTCACTTGCAAAGTAGGATTTCAGAATTCCATTTCCCGTTTACGTGTAATCGCTATGGGAGATGTTTTGGTATATCGGTAACGCACTTGACTTCCAACCTCGAGATCCCTGGTTCGAGTCCGGGTGTCTCCAACAATTTTTTTCTTCACTTTTTTTTTCCTTTTGACCTTCACTGTACCATCTCCTTTAATTATTTAAATACGTAGAATCGCAAATAATGTCATAAACAACCCTTTTTACTTTATTATTACCCTATTTTCACTTAATCCATTACTTTTTGCGTGTAATCCCTATAGGAGATGACTTTTTCTCAAATCTGGAGTCTACATTCCTGTCTTTTGCGAGCAATATTGCCGTTATTTCTGCTTGGATTTTGCTGATTTTTGAGTTTGTTGTAGCTGAGACTATATGCTATCTAAATCAACCCTCATTTTTTCAATAAGATGTCATGATCGCGCTCATTATCATGATCATGATCATCATGATCATCATTATCATAATGATGATAATCATTTATCAATTACATTTTTCATTTCTTTGAATAAGATAAAATCGTCAAAAGGTGTTCTTCATGATGTAAATTATAGTCAAATGTGTAACTGGTTACTGCACAGGGTCAAAGGTCATATATTGTTTCAATCTATCTTCCCTAGATCCATGATGATCAAGGAGACACAATTTAATATTGACATATGAATAGATCATAATGGGAGAAGCATATAAATGGGAGAAGCATTTTACAAAATAATATATCGTATAATGCATTATTCGTTATGTAAACCATTATCATACGTATCACCTAATACGTCTAAGTGACGAATTAAAGTCTAGTTATTTATTATTATTCTTCCTCAATTTTGTTCGCAGGATATCTCAAGAATGGCAAAAGCCATTGTCATGAAACTTTCAATGATGATAGATCTTAGTCTAACTTAGAACTGCATGACTTTTCAAAGACTCAAAATTATCGTGACGTCATCCAGGCGCCATTTTGTAAAAATCAACTTATGATCATATCTTCATAACGGAAAGTAATTTCTCATTCATATTTATCATGAATAAGATCAATATCCTTCCGGTCAATTTCAGATCAAAAAACGTGCGCAAATCCGCGCGTACGCGTTTGTGCGCGCGTTTACGTGCGCGCAAAAATTTAAAATGCTCCAAATCATTTCCAATTTATTTTGCACACGTTTCAAGCCATATGGAGCATTTGACAAAAAATCACTCAAACGCGCATGCGCGCGCGTTTTTTGCGCGTTCTGGCATTTTGCAACATATAATCGCCAAATTTTCTCTGTCATCATGTTTGATACCATGTTCATCCCTTTATCACTATTAATAACGGAATGAGCGTCCGTTCAAGATAAATATCCTTGTGTGCGAGCTCATGTATTACATAGTATATATGGGCAAAAACATGCCTATAAAACGTCCATTGGGATGAACAAGGAATGCCAAGTTTTTTTCATATTTTGATAGAGTATGAGTCGGAGATATGATTTCATAGCTTATTTGGCCATTAAATACATCTTGACGTCATCACAATGGCCTTGGAAGTCAAAATACAAAATTGCATATTATGACGTCATTATATTTTTTGAAAATTTAGTTGTATTTCTCATAATATTGACTGATTTTCTTCCAAATTGTGGTATCTTGTAGCTTAGGAAATTGTCTACAAGATCAAT
>JAVYIG010007067.1:0-107754 GCA_035222895.1 Strongylocentrotus droebachiensis
ATCGTAAAGGCATATAAGCACCCCTTTTTAGATAGCGATGTTTACAGAAATATCACAGATCAGCATTAAACTAATAGTAAAAGTGTATATTTGCGAAGCAATCATACATCTATGTGTGTGCGAGGGAGAGAGAGAGCGAAGGGAGAGAGGTGGAGAGGGTAAACGAGAGAGAAGGAAGAAAGCCGAAGAAAGAGGGATAGGGGAGAGAAAGAGAAGACAGACGGAGTAGTAGATGAGGAGGATACAAAGAGAGAAGGGGAGGGAACAGGACGGGTTGAATTTCCACAATAATATTCCAGTTTAATTCCAAGGAGTAAATTCTCAACCTTGTTTTGTCAACTGTCCTAGATTTGTTTATAGTGTTAATTAATCCCATAGCGAGGGAGGAGCCTGGTTATTATCAGTTTATATCTCCTATTGTACTTCCCTTTGCGTTTTATTATTCTGCTTTATTTTCTGAAGATAATAACAATCGTCAAGTTCTTCATTCCCCACCTCCTTTCTATGTCCATTTGTATTACATGTCTAGTCTCTTCCCCCTCTCTCCTTCTCTCTCTCTCTCTCTATCTTCTTCTTTAAAGGTAAAGACCATTTTTGGACACGTAATGGTACAAATTTTGCCGAGAAACCGCCTACTAATTGATATACTTGGTAATGTATTATATCTATTTAGACCTGGTAGATATAACGCACGTGTCGCGCACGTGTCGCGTAGTCCCATATACATCTTTCTGTGTACAGTGCTTGTAACTTTACCAAAACTGGGCCAAATTTATTATCATTTTGATGATTCCAAAACCTTTCAATACACAATAATACTTACATGCTAGATGATCAACCTTTTCTGATCGATTCCACAACGTTTCTTTCACGATGCAATCGCATGACCATAACTGGTCTTTATCTTTAACTACGTACTCTCTCATCCTCTTTCGTCAATAATAACGACAATGAAATGATAACAACAAGCATTTACTTTGAATATAGCTGTTATAGTTGACAGGGAAAGCATGCATGACAATATAGACTATTACGCATGACCTGCATTCAAACCGAAGCAATGAACTAACGACTATATTGAGTCAATTTGTTTTGCAATATGGACCCAATTAGATTTATCTTTACAATGTTTATTTAGACTTTATATATTGAAGGAGAAATGGTTTTGAAGACTTTATTTGTTGCTTTGAGACAGTGAACCAATGAACCTGGTCCATGTTTCATAACATTAGTTATCATTAACAATTTACGACGACTGTTATAAGCTACTGAAGAAATTACTTTTTCTCCTTCTTTATTTTCAACTCATTCTTCTATTTTCCACTCCGTACTTTTTCACCCATTCATTTTACCCATTCATTGTTGTGTATTTATCCCCTTATCTTACTTTCCTTCTTTCATAACGACCTACGTCTTTCTTTTCCTTCATGATATCTTTCCTTATTTTTACTTCTCTAAATATTTCTCAACAATAGGGGAGAATATGGATTGGTCTACTAGCATATTCAGATGAATGGATGTTTCTTTCCTGGCGATTTACCAACAAATTTTTCCATTAACCTTTTATCAATGAATGAACTTCAATACTTAGAATCTAGTCTGCTTACATCACATGTTGCTATGTCAGACAAGCATTAAGCAATCTTTCATGTTGTCTAGAGCAACCTTGGTATACATACAATTTGAATACACTCAAAAAAAAAGTGCTAAATTTAGCACTTAAAGATTCAATTTTAGCACTTTTTAGGAGCTCGCATAGTGACTGCACTCGAAGTGCTGAGTTAGCACTTGCACCCGGGCTACTTTGCTAGCACCCAAAGGAGCTGACTACTTTTTTAGGAGCTCGCCTAGTGACTGCACTCGAAGTGCTGAGTTAGCACTTGCACCCGGGCTACTTTGCTAGCACCCAAAGGAGCTGACTGTTGTGCTAAATTTAGCACTTAAAGATTCAATTTTAGCACTTTTTAGGAGCTCGCATAGTGACTGCACTCGAAGTGCTGAGTTAGCACTTGCACCCGGGCTACTTTGCTAGCACCCAAAGGAGCTGACTGTTGTGCACTTAAAGTGCCAAGTTTTGCTCTCTTTTGGGTGCTAGCAGAATAGCCCTTGTGCAAGTGCTAACTCATGCGTTGTTTGACATGCCCCATCTACATTTGGTATGTGGTCAAGGTGGATGTCCTTCGTCATTTACCACTTTCAACTCTTACAGGAAACATTTATTAAACCAACATCCACAAGAAGAACCTGAACCTGAAGTTGTACAGGGTATGGAGGGTCTAGTTGATGCTGATTTGGGTGTTGCTGTTGGTGAAGTGCATAATCCTGCAGCAGATGATGCATTTGATGATGATGATGATAGGATAGGCCTACTACAAGAACAAGATGGAGCAATGCATAATGACAGTACAAGACACTATGAATATGACAGACAATGAAAGCGGACAAAATATACAGTTCCTTAGGTAGACAAAGAAACATCCCTTCACTGCTATTATGTAAACATGTGTAGAACAGGTGTCACATGCATATTCACCTGTTCTACACATTTTACATAATAGCAGTCAAGGGATGTTCCTTTGTCTACCTGAGGAACTGTATATTTTGTCCGCTTTCATTGTCTGTCATGCTCATAGTGAGACCAGCTGCATTTTTCATTGGTTCTCTTTTATCAAACACCAACATGACCCATGCTATGACAAACAGAGTGTTATCTGCTGCAACAGCTTTGAATATTGATGTTGTTGACAGTTTAAGGAGCAAAGTTATTCAGACTTTTGAGGCCTTGGGTATTGACCTGGAGAATGAAGAATGTAAGAATCTCTTAGCTGAATTTGATTCAAAAACAAATATTCACAAGGTAACAGCTATTATACTAACCGACCAATCAGATCAGGTTATGCAGTCAGCACTCGATGTGAAGTGCTGCATATTGTTATAGCACTCGTTTTCTGCACTCAAATATTCAGCACGTTTCGGTTTCCTTGTTAAAGTTAACCCGTCAAGTGCTGATTTTGGCACTTCAAGTGCAGAATCTCACTCAGCACCCAACATTTAGTTTTTTGCGTGTATGTTAGTAAACAGGTACTTTAACAAAGGCATATGCATTAAATTAAACTTCATTAAACAGATTGCCTATTCATACTTTCGCGGTAATTAAACGGAGCTCCTGTGAACAGGAAAGTTTTTTAAACATGGAACGGAGGGACCGCATGCGTGTTCCCAAAATGTCGTAACAAAGAGAAAGATCTGCCCGTATTGACTTTACAAGGGACTTATGCTGAAGGGGGGGGGGTGCTGGAAACACGCATATGCGTACCCTAAATAACACTGTGTGAGGGGAGGCGGGGGTTAGAGTTGACGGTGTAGTAAATATTATAGTAAGGAATAAGGTGAGTGTAGAATTTTGAAAATGGGGTAACTTTCACCGAAAACACCTGGAATCATACATTTACCCTCAACGACCAAGGCAAGGATGAAGGAGTATCCGGGGTGATTTTCAGCAGAATTTCATGATAAAGACAGCATCCAAATACCTTTCCCCAAAATTGCCACTTTTTGATCCATAATGACCTAATATAGCATGGCTTACCGTCAACAGAGAGAGGGATAAAATATCCAATTTCCATCATTGATAATACATCTTTATGATAATGTTAATTTCCTCTAATTTGTAATTTGTGTTGGAATTAAAACACTCTTGCTCCATTGAAATGCACGGATTATTTTAATGAAATGGCAAATGACACCAGGTCTGATCTAAAACGAAATTGTTACAAGTATAGGGGAATTTTAAGAATATTTCTTTTTAGCCATTGATGCACTCATCAATGGCTAAATGACATCAAAGAAAATTAAGGTATCATTAGAAACAAAGATAAAAGTTACTTTACACCATAGCATAGCTGTTAAGTTCACATAGGTTTATATACAATGAAGTTATCAGGACAACCTATCAAAGTTGGATATATTTGTGTATGCACTTTCTAATATTACAATAACATGGTATTAATTGTAACGTTGTTAACGTTTGATAGTGAGATTGTAATATTTAAAGAAAGTTTAATAAGATTAAATTCGTAATTCGATATGATCTGAATGTAATCCTTTTAAAACATCAACCACAAAACATTTATAACAAACTGAATAGCATATGAATGCAAACATTTCCCTTCGATTTATACTCGTTTTTTCATTCCTTATTAGTTCTATATTTATGTATACAGTATTATTTTTCATACACCCTCTGTTTATAAGTCACTAGAGCAAAACTTTTATTTAACCTTTAGTTAATTTTCATTTTCCCTCTCCCTTCTCAATCTCTCGCTCCCTCTATATATATAAATCTCTTTATCTATTTTCTCTCTCTCTCTCTCTCTCTCTCTTTCCCTTTCCCCTTCAATTTATTCCCCCCCTCTCTCTCTCTCTCTCTCTCTCTTCTTTTCTCTTTCTCTCTAACTTTCCCTATCAGTTTGAATATAAAATGTTTACCTTTGAATGGTTGTTATTCGATGATGAAGAGCAATGCGAACCTGTCTTGGTATCTATCTAGTTTCTTGGATATATTGTGGTTCTCCGTAATACCCCTGGAGGAAATACATGCGGGACCTGTGGTTGAGGGTCGTCGCTTTTGGAGCGAAGAGTTGTTAAGTTTTTTTCAGTTGCAATTCAAAAGATTTTCCGAGATGGTTGAAAAGCACAGTCTATCTTATAATTGGAGAATTCAGTACGCATGTCTACATGGCAGTATAGTTCGGTGTGGAGTCAGACACACGAGGCATCGCGAGACGAGAAGTGTATCAATCGACTGTCTATTAAAACTTGAGCATTACCCAACCTCGGCCTTGATTTGCCTTTGGATTAAATGAGGTGTACAATGCCAACGTTTTTGCATTTAGGGAATTGATAATATTTGCATGGGTTTTGGGGGTTGAAATCATACGTTTGTTGTCATCTCATTGGATGAAGGAATATTTAAATTTTCTAGGCGACATGTGCGCACTTTTTATTATTGTGCTTTCCTGTGATACAATTATATAGTGTACAGCCGACTGTTAAGTGTTAAAACGTATTGTATGCAAATTAGCACTCCTCAAGTTCAAGAAACTAACCAATGAGAACATTTGCCGCCTTATCCGAACCAACTTTGCAGCTACCTTTGTACTCGTCTTGTTTAGAGAGAGATAGGGAGAGGGGAGGGGTGATGGTATCCCACATGACGCCGAATACACTCCCTGTGTCTATATCATATATATATCCTTAACATTTTGATTATTGAACAGTAGAGGTTGTTTACGCATATTCGTTTAACACAGCACTTAATTCTGCCTGAGTTCGTATGCCAGCGATAATAAATTTAATAATTGAAATGAATAATTAATGAAAATGTTGTATTTGTTTGCTTTGTGTGTTTGTTTGTATTCAACCGAAGCGATGGGACAATGATGATTGAAGGTGACTTTGATGTGTCTTGAATACAAATAACGCATTATTATGTCAATGATGATGATGATGGTAATGATGCTGGTGATAATGGTTATGATGATGATATCGTCCTATTAACAAGACGTTCTTATAGCACAAAAGCAGAAATCATATCAATACCATGTTTCCAAATAATTCAACAAAATACCAAAAGGTGTAAAAAATCGAATAGTCCGTATTTTACATTTCTATTACAAGTTGAATCCATATACCGACTCTTATGAAGCAAGAGCTGAAAGTTTACTATCACGATATAAAGTGCACATTGCATTATTCTATTCAATTAAGACACAGGGGTCCATGCTTGTGGAATAATCTCTCAGACGAAATAAAGAGTTCAACAAATATAACTTCATTTAAAGCAAAGTAGAAAAGGGTGTATATTGATGATTATTCAACAAAAAAAAAATCATTAAATTTACAATTACCATACCCCCCCCCCCCCCCACCCTCCATGTACGATTGCTGGTGTTTGATGGTGTAGTGTGTTACTGATTAATCTGCATAATTATGTATTTTGTTATTGCGATTGTTTATACCATGTATTTTTTCCCTTTACTGGGAACTACTCCATACAAGTTTTTGTAAACGTTTTTGTAGTTTCTGTTTTCTCTCTTACTATGTATATTTGCCATTTTCGTAATGTAATGTTTGAGTAAAGTTCAAACAAATGTTCCAGGAATGCTTCTTTAATATCTATCATTCTTCTTTTAATGGAGATAGCCATGTAAGATATCAGTGCAAAAAGTTAGAAAATATGGTATGCAGATAGCTTCAGGATGTTTTGAGTTAAATAAATGATTTAAAATATGTTAATATTTCAATCAAGGTACTTGTTTTTCGTGTTTTTTATTGATATTGTTGTTGGAGGAATTTCGCTTGATAAGAAAGTTGTGTGTTATGTAGACAGCTGTTTTTAAAGGGAGCAGAGAAATCGGGAGGAACAACTTGGAGAAGGTTTCAACAAAATCAGAAGAATAGAAACTGTTTATGAAAAGGTCATGTTCTGTTCATGCGATTACATTCTGAAAGAAATTTAGGAAGAGTCATTATTAGGTGTTTACATGTGATATATGTACGCATCTATGAAGAGTTCAATTCGAAATCATGCTCCATACGGAATATTAGAGTTTGTGTGGGGTGGCTGGGTTGTAGGTGTGGGTGGCCAGGTTGTCAGTTGGGTGTGGGTGTGTAATGTGGGATGGAATGAGACATAAATGTGAGTTTGTGTGGGGTGGCTGGGTTGTGGGTGTGGGTGGCCAGGCTGTCGGAGGAGTGTGGGTGTGTAATGTAAGTTGGAATGAGAGATAGGCCTAAATGTGAGTTTCCTTAACCCTTACTGTACTGGGGGGGGGGGGGGGCTGGGAGGCCCCCCCCCCCCCTCGACATTTTCGGAGATTGCGCCGCAACCGCTTGGAATTTGATTTGTCGTTTCATTACTTTTTTCCCTCAAGTCTTACGCACATTTTGATACCATTATCGTCGAAATCGGATATACCTGTAAGGTGTTACATAACAATTAGTATGCGCATGTTATCAAAAATATGCTATAATTGCATATATTAATGTACAAGCACAAATGTGAATACCATGAATTGCTTTCAATTTACTTTTATATGTTTCTCAAAGTAACTTGATGTATTCCAAAACAAAAGAATACATTAGAAATAAAACAATAGATATAATAAGAAATAAAAAACAATAAAATACAAAAGAAAAAAAAAATGAAAATCGCATCAAATTTGCATAAATTATCATTATTAATTACATCAAAATAACTATTTTGTGTTAGAAAAGAAGTTTCATATGAATAATGGGTTTCAATTAACATTCAAAAAGTGGAGTGACAATTTTTGTAATGATTCTAGTTTTCTGTATATTTCTAGATTTGATATTCATGAATGTGTATTCATAATTTATGCAAATTAACCTATGCATTTTCAAATATCATAAAAATAATGTAACCTCATGAATTTGAGATGAAGGAAACATTTATTCAATACATTTTTAACATTCTTCACAAGTCTACAGACAAATATGAAGAGTTTTCTGTAATATGCATACAATTAGCATTTTGCATAATTAATTAGGCTATAACGACAAAAATTTGCATATTAGGAAAAAAATAATTATACCATCTTGTTCCTTACGTAAATATCTACAAACATGCAAATTTTCGAGTTCATCGGACTCTCGACGGCTGAGATCATAGCCCCCCCCCCCCCCCCCCCAGTCACGACGTGCTCAAAATAGCCCAGTACAGTAAGGGTTAATAGACTGTAGTGTTATAAAAACCATTAGGAAAACAAATTCTGAAATGTCTAATTCCAATCAAAGATATCTTGATAATCAGACAGGCGATTGGCTTGTAAAAGTCATGGGACGCATATATTTTGTATTGCCTTGATAAGAATCTGAGGAAAAGTTACCCAATCCTTGATTCAGGATAATATTGGATTTCAGTGCCTGCCTAAAATCCAGTAAATGCCTGAACATAAAAATATTTAACAAAATGATGCAACTGAATATGGACATTAGCTATTAAAAGCATTTAATGTGAGACTCTGATACATGAACAAATGCTAATATCTCTCATCAAAGTTTTGAAATGAATATCATCCCTCCTTCCATTGACACCCCTGCAGAGAGCAATCTAGAGGTCCAGCTCACTTCCCACACCTTGATGGCTGCACTGAGTGGGTTAGACCTGTGGAACTACTCCAAGGGAAAGCCTGAACTATTCTCAAGAGGGGGATTATTTTACAACATTGTGAAGAGGGACTTGGGTCTTGAAGATAGCAAACATTGTATGCTGCCCTCTATACCCAAGAAGGTAAACAGTTTTGTTTGTATATGCTTCATGAAACTTAGTAAAAGGGAAGGCTCCTCTGGGAAGGATTACAAATGAGAGAAACAGGTCAGGGAAAGATTGAGCAAAAAATTATTAAAAATAAGAAAGTTATGAAGTTTTGAAGGTGTGATCAATCAAACAAAAATTGTTAAAGATACATTCACTCTAAATATAATTGTTGCAATTTTTTTTTTGTAAACCTTTGTATGAAACAAATCTATTCCGTCACCAATAACTAAGGAAGTGAAAGTTTAGGTTGCTGTAGTTTTACAGATGTGATTTGCAATGAGGCCTACAACAAACAAATGTTGTATTGCCCTTTAGGTGCCAAAACATAAGTAGGTCGGTCAGAAATCTTTTGTTTTTACTCCCTCTTTGGGCTGATATTTCTCAGGTTTGAATGCTTGATACATTTTTTTTCTAAAAAAAGGTACCGGTAAGTTTGTTAATTTCTTTTTTAAAGCCGACCGTAGATTTTAAGATTTTGGGGTCGATCGCAAAGGGCAATATAACATCTTTTTTTTTGTTAGGCCTGACCAATAAAATGTCTCTATTCCTTCTCTCTGATGTACTATGAGTATGATTTCTTTCACAGCGGTTCCGTTTCTCCAAGCCCAACGATCTTCTGGAGCTGTTCCTGGAACCCCTCGGTCACTTTCCCGTATCTCCAGATGTGGATGACCTTGAAAAATTGAAGGACGTTGCCCTGGGTCAGAGGTCACTGGAAATGAGTGAAGGTGACCTTGAGGTGGATCACCAGGCTTCATCCAGCGGGTATGTTGCATTCGCTGGGAGGGGGCACTCTCTTGGTGTGGATGAAGGGGCTAGGGCCGTACATAAGGAGGAGGTTCATGGCAAGTTGTCACAATCAAAGAAATACCAGAAATTTGGTGGTGACTGCGATAGAGGAGGAGAAAGTTCTGATAGTGGTTTGGAAGCAGCGAAGGGTGCAATACAGGGTTTCGGAACAGCTAAGGACCAAGTGCAATATGAGGAGAGCCACATTCCAGGTGTATCAAAACACCCCTATCCTGACATGGAAGAGGAGATGGTGAACCAGGGGCAGTGTGTGGAAATGGAACATTCCAAAGTTGGAGCTCACATTGAGAGGGGTGTAGGTGACGGCATGGATGGAGGGACTGGCGATGAAGTTGTTTCTGTGGATGTGGACTGCGCCACTAATGAGGGTAGGGGATGAGGCGTACAGAGGGATATTCAAATGGATGTTGAGGAACAGATAGTGGAAATAAGTGAGCCCCTCACAGATAAGAGTCCACCCCTGCCAATGGAAGTGGACTCTTCAGATGAAGGCATGGTGGTACCAGAATCTAATATCAGCTTCAGCCGCCCACAGGCGGCTTCTAATGTAGGCCTAGTTGCTGAACTACGCAGGTTTAATACAGAGCCTGTGATTGGTGCAATGAACCAAGAGGTAGCACTAAACAGAGTAGCCTCTGATCCCAGTTTGCTGCTCCAACCAAACAGTCCCGGTATCACAGCCGAGCTGCCTCCTAGCAGCTCCTCACAGGAAGCAGCAAATGAAACAAACCCTATGGCAAGGCAAGCTCAGTCTGAAGTCAACAGCAATCCATCCAAACCTGTGATTGGCTCTGAGGAGAAAGAAACCACAGGAGTGACCAATGAGGAGACTGCTTATGTATCTAGGAGACTAGGCCCTGGTTACACTGTGCTTGTAAAGAGAGAGGAAGAAGAGAGGTCATAACAAAGAAGAGACATGGAAAACATTTCATGTTCTCTATGTCCCAAACATATATTGTGAGATTAACAAACAAATGTATTTGCAATACTCTGTGATTGGCTCTCAGGGGAAAGAAACCACAGGAGTGACCAATGAGGAGAATGCTTATGTATCTAGGAGACTAGGCCCTGGTTACACTGTGCTTGTAAAAAGAGAGGAAGAAGAGAGGTCATAACAAAAAAGAGACATGGAAAACATATCATGTTCTCTATGTCCCATAAGAAAACCTTATATTGAGAGATTAACAAACGAATGTATTTGCAATACTCTGTGATTGGCTCTGAGGAGAAAGAAACCACAGAAGTGACCAATGAGGAGACTGCTTATGTTTCTAGGAGACTAGGCCCTGGTTACACTGTGCTTGTAAAGAGAGAGGAAGAAGAGAGGTCATAACAAAGAAGAGACATGAAAAACATATCTTTGTTCTCTATGTCCCATAAGAAAACCTTATACCGAGAGAAAACCTTATATAAGAAAACCTTACATAAGAAAACCTTATATTGAGAGATTAACAAACGAATGTATTTGCAATACTGTATATTAGACAAGGTTGTGATACCGGGTAGACCATTTTTCGTAGTGCGATCAAATTTATTGCACAATTATCTGTTAAGTGCCTTGTTACAAATTATTTCATTTTCCCGTTACGACTAATTGTATTTCAATAGTACGAATAATAGTATTTCAATACGGAGTGCATACATTAATTTTTGTTCGGGAGGACAAACATGCCTTGTCCTACCTAACAACAAATAATATATGCAGTTTGCATTCTGACTATTGAAATACAATTATACTTCACAGGTGAATTAAATACTTGGTATCAAGGCACTTCACACAGACATATGCATTAAATTTGGTTACACTATGAAAATGGTCTATTAGCCCCAGATCTTTTGAAGATGGAGCAGTCCCACTTTGTCCTTGTCAGAAGGATCACACCTTTCCTGCTAGTGATAGACACTATGAACATGACGGACAAAGAAAGAGGACAAAATACACAGTTTCCTCATTCTACCCTCAACAATTGCTGTGGTAGACAAAAGAACATCCCTTCACTGCTATTATGTAAAAATGTGTAGAACAGGTGAATATGCATGTGACACCTGTTCTACACATTTTTACATAAAAGCAGTGAAGGGATGTTCCTTTGTCTACCACAGCAATTGTTGACGGTAGAATGAGGAACTGTATATTTTGTCCTCTTTCTTTGTCCGTCATTTACTTAGTAAAAGGTAGTGAACGAACAACAGTGTTTCTTCTGTTTAAAAGAATATCTTCATCCGTGTATTGTGAAATGGGCAATTTGTGTATAAATATTGATCACACAACTTTCATGAGCATGTATCCAGCATTCTCGGCAGGTTTCACAATGTGGTACAAATAATCTTCATCTCGTACTGGTTTAACAATGTCATATGTTTGAGCATGGTTATTCCATGTCTGCCATACATGTAGCTCTTGGGCTGTAGGAATTTTGAACGAAACCAAATTTTGTTGTGTAGCTGGCAGAAAGGTTCTAGCGCATTGCACTGTTCTGCTAAATGCACACACACAATAGGGACTTTTTGATTCTGCACGACAAGAACGTGGACTGCCCTTTAAAGGCAATGTGACGTCCTTTTAAGGCACTGGCAGTGACGTCACATTGCCTTAAAAGGGCAGTCTGCATTCTTGTCTTGTAGAATCTAAAAGTCCCTTCTATGGAGTTCAGCAGAAAGTCATTAGCCCTTGAAATGCCTGTAACTTCAAAGCTGTGCGCTTATTTGATATGATACTACTCAAATTAGGTAGTTGCATTCTATGTTCTCTTCTACTATTATTCAATAAACCAGCAAAAAAAATACACGGGGGCTCAGGGCGATTAAGCCCCCGAAAGTCATGAAAGAGCCCCCATAATTTGCGTAGAGTTCAATGCAAAAGAAATTAGAGAGGGTTACTTTCATGCAAGCAAGCTCGGAAAGTAGCCCCCAAAATTTTTAAAATATTTTTTTCCCTGCAATAAACAGAGACATCCCTGTCATTAATACAAAAAATAATATGTAGCATGTATAGAGCATTCAAACCCTAGAAATGTGTTATCATATATATTGCTTTATGGCATGCGCTTATTTGATATGAACTACTCAAATTAGGTAGTTGCATTCCATGTTCTCTTCCTTTATTATTCACTAAAGAGAGACATCTCTTTAAAAAAAAAAAAAAAACATGTATTTTAGAGTCGAAACCCTAGAAGTGTGTGATCAGAACTTTGCTTTAAAGCCCCACTGCACTACTTAAAGCTACTTGCACCCTCTATACAGCCAGCAATGCCTAAGCAGTACCCGTTGATCCCCCATAATGCCCTTTTTCTTATGTTAATTGAGAGCTGATTTGATGAGATAAACACCTGCAAGTGACCTTGCAGGGTGGTCTAATCCCTCCACGCCGAACTAGTGTAGAGGGGCTTAATGCATGTGCGCATGCTAACAAACTTCTGCCAGCGCCACAACAATTTATGTATTGCTATCCTTACAGAACCGTTCTATTAATCGTCCCTATAAATAGTATCATACTTTTTAATGATGTTAGTTGCCCCTAATTATTCAATTTTTCTGCATTTCTAAGTTGGAATAATGGAAAGAACGTTATTTTTGAATTATCATTAGTGGTATGTCCAGAGCTATTACGAGGAGACCATATTCAGTGAATTCAGGGAACTTTTTTAATGCTAATTGACCCATATTCTATGAAAACAAGACCAGACGCTGCATTAAGGCTTTTGTTCAAAATTTGGTTAAATGACGGAAGTTCATCTGAGGTCAAATTTTTCCTTTATGGAATGTGATTTTAGACTTGGTATTATTCTGGTTTAGTAGAATGCAGACCTTTGTTTATTAAATGTTACTTCCATCAAATGTCTTGAAAATATTTTGAATTTATATATGGAAAGAAATGAACTGATTTTATAACAGAAATCAATGTAAAAGCAAAGATATTAAATATATTAGATAATTTTTCTTTTTACAAATATATCTATTTTTTCTTTTTTCTCTGTATAACCTGTTAATAGAAAAAAAAATTATTACTTTATGAATCGTCATAATTATATTTAACCTCAAATTGGAAATTTTTCACCCTCCCCCCTACAAAAGAAAAAATAATATATCAAGTAGCGCATGACTAAAGATATGATTTAGGTCGATACATTTCCAGAAATACTGGTATTGAAACTTTATTGAAGTATACTTGTACCTGTTGAGGGGAATGGAACTGAAAAGAAAATCATTATCTTATTGTATTTTCTGAAATGTGTGTGTGTGTAATTGGGTTTTTACAGACGTATATCAATTAGATGTGATTATTTACTTCTGGGGACCGACCTTCAACGTCACCATCCGAAATGTTTACCACAGGACTCACTTTTTATGTCATTAGTTTCTTGCTATTTTATGTAAATTTTGCCTAAGGTGATGACAGAACTTACACTCTCCAATATCAGGGGAGTGTTTCACAAAGACTAAGATCGACTTTAAGTTGGACTTAACTATGGCAGGCCATTCGTGCCACTGTTTGCTCTCACCATTATGATCTTTAGATAATATTTTTTCCTTTAATAATGAATTATCTAAAAATGTAGATTGGCATGACCATGATTGCATACGTTTCTTGAGAGACCAGTGGCAGTAAAATGGTAAGAGCAAACAGTGGCATGAGCGGCCTGCCATAATTAAGTCCAACTTAAAGTTGATCTTATTCTTCGGGAGACACCCCTAGTTCTCCAAGGGAAATGAAACGGATACAAAAAGCATGATTGTATAATGCATTTATTGCCAATTGACGAAATCTTTATTCTTAGAATTTGTTAATGCAAATTTGTTCCTCCTAATAGTTTTGTCACTTTTGACTGTTGATTGAACAAAATCCTTACTTAGTAAATTGTCATATGCATAAATATTTGTTACTTATTATATTGTCCGACATACGTCTCCAAAAGCTTCATAAAATATTGCATGTTAACTTCTTTAAATTACTGTTTTATATCAACTGTTCGGATAACCATCGTTTCGGGTCATACAATGTGGAGGCATAATATCTTCTAAGCCAACAATATTCACTGACATATATTTTTGCAGATCACTAGTTTACAGATATTCTATCATTTTGCAGATGACTAGTTAACAGATATTCTATAGCACTGGTATTTCCATGACCCTAAAACAATTCAGACAAAGTTAAACCCTTATGAAAATAAGGCCTTTTAGTCTTTTACAATAGCATAAGTACAATCTGACGATGAACAGATCACACTGTTCAAAATCTGTGGACACAGGAGAAGAAGAATGCCGTAGTTAAAACAATATTTTGAGAACTCCAACACAGAGGTATACAAACAGTTCTTTTACAAAGGGCACTTTTCATTTTGTTCACCCTTCAAGTTTTGTGATCTGCTCACAACCTTCTCAATCTCGATCCCTTCGTTGCCTTCTCTTCCCTCCTCTCTGTTCACCTAATTTTCGGTGTACACAACACCGAAAACAAAAACCAAAATAGTCTTGTGTAAGCGTTTCATAAAACTGCATTCCATTATCATCTCTTCCTTTCTTTCTCTTTTCTCTATACTTATTCCTTAATTCCTCTTAACACCTAACACATAAGCGGGTACTTTGACGAAAGAATATATCAACAGCCTTTTCAGTAAGGCTACCCCATGGTGTTACGGAAAGCCTCAAGTAGTGCATATTGGACACGTGCATCACTTAAAAGTACGCATGTGCTTGTAGTCGTCACTACGCAAAAGGAAGGTGCAAATTGAGGAAATATGAGTAGAACTTCATGGGTTATACCATTGTGAAATGTCAGTTTTAACATAGTTGAATCAAGTCATGCCTGTTGTTATTCCATAACTGTACAATTCTTTTGTTGCACTATGAAATGCTGTTTCAAATTTAAAATGCTAACTTTATTGGAGAAGCCTGCACCATGTTTTGTTTTTATTGATAGAAATTTGGCGTCATATGAATGCTACGAATCATCATCGCTGAACATTTAAATACGGAAATTGTTTGGCCTACTCTCCCCTGAAATTTGTTTATACATGTTCCTTTACGTTGGTCATCTTTTGTATTTGAGTTGGTCAGGACAAAACCATGCATACATAGGTTGAACAATTAACATGCATGTGTATTGCAATAATGTCCCTTCTTTGTCATGCTTGAGTAAAAGTTCAACAAAATGTTCTAGGAATGCTTCTTTAATTTCTATCATTTTTTTCTTAATGGAGATAGCCATGTAAGATATCAGTGTAAAAAGATAGAAAACATGGTATGCAGATAGCTTCAGGATGTTTGAGTTAAATAAATGATTTGAAATATGGTATCATTCACTATCATTTCAATCAAGGTACTTGTTTTTCGTGTTTTGTATAGGTATTGTCGGTGGAGAAATTTGTGTGTTATGTAGACGGGTGTTTTTTAAGGGAGCAGAGAAATCGGGAGGAACAACTCAGAGAAGGTTTCAACAAAATCGGAAATATAGAAAATATTTATGAAAAAGGTTAAGTTCTTTTCATGCAATTACATTGTGAAAGAAACTTAAAGCAATTCGGAAGAGTCATTAGTTGGTGTTTACATGTGATACATGTATGTATATATGAAGAGTTCAATTCGAAATCATGCTCCAAACAGAATATTAGAGTTTGTGTGGGGTGGCTGGGTTGTGGGTATGGGATGGCCAGGCTGTCAGTGGGGTGTTGGTGTGTAATGTGTCATGGAATGGTACATCAATGTGAGTTTGTGTGGGTGGCTGGGTTGTGGGTGTGGGGTGGCCAGGCTGTCAGTGGGGTGTGGGTGTGTAATTTGGGATGGAATGAGACATAAATGTGAGTTTGTGTGGGTGGCTGGGTTGTGGGTGTGGGGTGGCCAGGCTGTCAGTAGGGTGTGGGTGTGTAATGTTGGATGGAATGAGACTTAAATGTGAGTTTGTGTGGGGTGGCTGGGTTGTGGTTAGCCAGGCTGCCAGTGGGGTGTGAATGTGTAATATGGGTGTGATGAGACATAAGTGTGTGTTTTGGAGGGGATGGCTGGATTGTGGGTGTGGGGTGGCCAGGCTGTGAGTAGGGTGTGGGTGTGTAATTTGGGATTGAATGAAACATAAGTGTGAGTTTGTGTGGGGTGGCTGGGTTGTGAGTGGGGTGCGGGTGTGTAATGTGGGATGGAATGGTACATAAATGGAATGAGACATACATGTGAGTTTGTGTGGGGTGGCTTGGGTTGTGGGTGTGAGTGTGTAATGTAGAGATGGGACATGAGTGTATGTTTGTGTGAGGGGGTGGCTGGGTAGTGGGTGTGGGTGGCCGGGTTGTCAGTGGGGTGTGGTGTGTAATGTGGGATGAGATGAGACAGAAATGTGAGTTTGTGTGGGTTGGCCGGGTTGTGAGTGGGTGTGATGCGGGATTGGAAGATACATAAGCGTGGATTTACACGAAGGTGTGTGGCCGCGTTGTGGGTGTTGGTGTATGTGGGTGTGTTTTGTCAGGTTTGATGATATATCAGTGCGTGTGGGTAGGCTGGATTGTGTGTGTGGGTACCCCTATAGAAAGAGGGGCGAGCGCACCTGCAAAACCTAGCCATATGTATATGAAATGGAGGATGCAAAAACTAAAAGGAGAGTTTTGCTATTCACTAACTGGGTTCACTTATTCCTGTTATTCGATGTCAACCCCATGACTACTGTATGCTCTCATTCTCATACATTTTATTGTAGAGGCCACTATGTTTGTAGGAAACGTGTTAAAAGAGAAATATAGTCTGCATGGGACAAGCGGTTTTACTGTCACAAATTACAGTTCTACAATATATCACAAATCAAAATAACGAAACATCGCGGTAAAACAACTGTTATTCATTTGAATGCTTTCATAAACAGCGAACAGACATGGATATGCGATGATTTTATTTCAAGGCTGACGTGAGCTTTCAATTCACATTGACTTTAGCCTCGTTCAGATATGAAGCAGTAAACAGCGCCGTATATTTATTTGTATGACACACATTATTATTAAGTGTATTATGCTTCATATGCTTGTATAATGTAACAAAGCGCTCAGTGCATTTATGCGTAGGGATTCTGTTGCGCGCATATGTCACTCATTTACAAATTAACAACAAAAACAAAACAAATCGTCGCGATGAGGTTTTTTTCTGCAGTGCCTCTACCCTGCAGAATGATGACTACCAGCCCCGGGGGTGTTTCACATAGATCCGAAGTCTAACTTTACTCTAAGCTGGACTTAAATATTATGGAGAGCCATTTGTAGCCTTAAAATAGAATATATTCAAAAGCCAAAATTCAAGTATTTTAGCCTTTTTATAAATTCCACATCAAGAACATGAAATCTCCCATGATAATAGAAAATATGAATGATCTGAATCAACATTTTACGCCTTTTAAAATAACTCTTACAAAATATTTGTATAGATGCTAACGGCTTTCCATGAATTTTAAATCCAACTTAGAGTTAAGTTCTACTTAGGATTTTTGTGAAACACCCCCTGGTGTGTTTTGCGTGAAGACCCTGCCACTGTATTTGCTTTCTCTGATCCTGCCGAGGTTTTTTTTTCCCGGTAGTTTACCACGCCATATCTGAACACGCCTTTAGTATACATGTGGGGGGCGTTTCACAAAACTTGTCATCAGTGACAAATGACAACTTGTGTTATAAGCTATTGAAGTCCTTGTTTCTGATTGGTTATCAGCAGATTTGTCACTGATTTTTGTTATTTGTCCCTGAAAAAAAAGGCTCTGTGAAACGCCCCCCTGATACCTCGAACAACTTTAACTGCATTTACATGTACATGCGTGTGAATACGTCGAATACAAATGATATCAACGATTATGTCAATTTATATATCAGTAATTTACAAATATACCGGTACTCTCCTGCAATTAATACAAAGTATATAATAATTACACCGGCTGTAGCTGAGCCTGCCATTATAAGGTGGCAAAGTGTTCCAGGAAATTTTTTCCTCTGTGTACCCTGGGTGGAGAGAGGCAAAAGTAGCTTAATGACTTTCCAATCGGTTATAGGTGCCACAGTGAGACTCGAACCATGAACCATTTTGATCCACAGCCCGCTGTTGTATCAACTATATGCCCCAACACGTCTACATTAAACTTGTCAACGCACTTCTGGCTCCCCAAATAGACTAACACTGCACATCGGTTTTCACGAAATTCCTCCAAATCTTTAAAAGTGCCTCGACATTATCATGAACATGCATCACCATGAAACTCTTGTCCCTCAAGGAGCATGTATCGGTTGGTCCCATGGTGTAGAGAAAACCTTCATTGTAGACCAGAGGCACCTGTATCTTCTTCATGAGGATACCAACGAAGACATCATCCCTTGAAGACAGCATTGGTGTCCGCAGTGCTTCCTGCAGAACGCGGACTACCAGGTCCATGGAAAGCACGTAGCCTCCACCAACGCAGTATTGCGGGAAGACCCTGCCGCTGTATTCTTCAGACGACACATGGTATTTGCTATTCTGATCCCTGTTGCGGTATTCCCTTCCTCCATCTCCTAGGTACAGTTCACGAAGACCCCTGCCATGGCTGTTCATCTCCTGCAGGAGGTTGATGATGTTTTCCAGATTTGCAAAGACATCGTCGTCACCCTTCAAGAAATATTTTGCATTGCTGCAGTGATCTGCCGTCCAGGTCAAACCGAACATGTGTTTCAAGGTGAGGTTCTTGAACGTGTCGAGGAAATTCCCCTCTAGGAGATCACGGTTCTGATCGTGCTCTTCGTCCAAGGCTAATCTTAGCGCAGGATTCAAAGGATCGGGTTGTCCAATGAGAAAGAAAACCTTGACCTTCTTTGAGAGAGAACCGAGGAAGTCCTTGTTGGCCCAGGTGCCACGTACAGTGTCCCGGGAATGTTTGCGTGCTGGATGAGATGAGATGAGCACTATCATGAACAAATCCTGCTCCACACAGCTGACCTCGGAACTTTCTTTAACAGTTTTCAAGACCGTTTTAAAATACCTGGCATTGTCTGCAACTTTTCCCGCGTAGATTACATCCAGATCTGGGTTATCACACTCCTTCATGTACATCCTATCATGTAGCTGTTCCCAGATTGTAGGAAAGTTATAAAAGATAGGAGATATTGCTGTGAACCGAGAACTCAAGGGACAAGCATCATTCGGTCCTATATGTTCCAGAGAGAAAGCGTGGCTATGTTTTACCTTCCAGCCATACGCCTCAGCACTAAGTCCAATCAGGGCATCAGCAAAAGGCACCAATGTTGGTGTTGACCAAGTGTATTTGTAGTGTTTCACCGCCAGGGCAAAAGGCATGATAATACCTGCTTGCAGGGAGCAGTAAACTGGGTAAAATTCACGATTTAATACGGCATTCCCGACGTAGAACTCGCTTGAGGCGTCATGAACAACTCTGGAAGAGTTAGACCGAGCCCCAAGAATAAACTTTGAGTTATTTTCCTTTTTAAAGGTCCGTAGCAGCTTCGGCAGTTTGTCCTACCACATGAATGTTTTGTCGCTTGCCTCGATAAGGTAATCTATTCGAGAACAAAATGCGATAGTCCATCGAAGCCCAAGCAGAGATTTCATGGTAGTTGCTCGGACGGTATCAGTGAAATTCCCGACTAAAACATCGCCGTGTTTCGCTTCCTCTTCCTTAAGCAGTTCTACCTCGTCCTGACTGGTTGGGCCACCCATTACAAACCATACAAGAACACCATGTCTCTGATATTCCTCAGGGCTAGCCCATGTCTCTCGTATTTTATCCCGCAGTGCCGCTCTCAATGGGGAAGAATGCAGAAGAATAATAACGCTTGTTGAACGCAAACCCTTTTTAGTATCATCAGCGTCACGTAGATGGCATTCACTTGAAAACCCAAACAGATCTACAAGTGCTTCAGAAAAATACTTTCTGTGTCTGCCCTTATAGCTCAACGCCTTTGCCTTATCAACTCGTTCTTTATTCGGAGGCGTTATCCATGTCATCCTGTGCAAGAATTCAACCTCTCCTCCAGAACCTTGAACAGTCTCGTGGTCTCTTTCGAATGTTTCGATTAGTACGATGAGAAGGATGTCAACTATTCCTACCCCAATCAGTTTGACTATAATCTTCCGGGTGGAACGATTCAACAACGCCATGGTTAAAACGCTTTGGTCGAGACTGTTTCAAATGAGCCCTAGTCCTATTGTTCCAAATCACTTACTTTCTCCACAAAAACTATTATTATCCTTTATCGGTAATTCCAGTGCCAACATATGGTGCAGTCAGTACAGATCATCTACACGATACTAGTCTTTATAGGACTCAAGCTATTACACTTAGAGCTGATACCCTATACACAGACCTTTAACAAAATCCAGTACGCATATTTTATACAAAATAAAACCAACGCATTTCGATTTCAAGTGTATGGAGAATAGCTTCAACATTGAATGAATCTATATTCAACGTAGAACATTCACACAGGCGCACTTTCTTTCAAAGATTATGAACCAAGTGTCACATCGTATATTACTTTTCTGCTTAATATGCTAGTTTGTACGCCTATGTGCAATACAAAGTACAGAGGCCCATGACAGTGGGAACGCTCTCGAAACCGTGCCTCAATTATCGCCTGCTATAACGCAGTATTGAGAAGGCGTTAAATATCACACTGGGCGTTTCGAATAGCTTGAGATTAATTCCTTTGTACAATTGAAATCAGCAAAAAGACTAACAGATGTTGGAACTATCCATTGTTTAGTGGTCTAGTAGTAATCAGTTTTAGTAGGCCTACACAAATAACTATTCAAACGAGAAAGTATGCTCTAGTAATATTAAAATTCAGCTTATTCAACGATGACGATTCCCTTTAATCTATATCTTGACAGTGTAACTTATCAAAAAAGATAATTTCTCCGTCTCAATTTCCATGTTCCTTCTCTCACATGCGTTTTCCCCCTTGTCATCTCTACGCCCTCTTAAAGGGGCATGTTCCCCGTATCCCAAAGGGGGTTCAAAATACGTACCCCCTGGCGGACGGTGCTATAGCTGCCTATTGCCACCAACAGAATACGGCTCTTACGCAGATGGCATGTTCCGATATCTGGCGGGAACATGCCCCTTTAATTCTAAATTGCACTAGTATATCTTTCTCTCGTATATTCTTCTCATTTAAAAATCTCCTGCCACTATTTTTAAATATTTTTGGTAAAGAAGTTTCTGCTTAAATGCACCCAGTAAATAGAGATCGCGTGCTCGATTTTTAAATAAAAAACAAGTCTGAAAAAGTCTTGAAATCTGCGGGAGCTAGAGCTGATTTCCATTGGGCTCCACCAACGTCAAGATATATCACACACTGGTAAAAATGCATTTGAAATGCAAATATCATATCTAGTAAATGAAAATTATTTTTAGGAAACAATAACACTGAATGTAAATCGTATAATATTTAAGAATGATAATGTGGAATACTGCAAACATAGAATATGATACTAAGTTAAATATGTAATAAAATATAGCCAAAGAAAGACAGGTGGTAATAAACACGAAAGGCAAGAGCTAGGCTAGGTATACACTTATTGGAGTGTATCATGACGAGACTATGTGTCTTTCCCGTGGCCCTACTCGGGACCAATCGGGTATACTTCGCGAAACCGAAGCGTGAGGAGAACTTCGGTCTGTTTGCGAACGCTAGCGCGAGCTGATCCAGTTTAGCGCGCACTGCCCAGTCCATTCGTTTACGTGTAGTTGTCCAAAAGAAAACGTAGATGGCGTTAACAAGTATTTCCCGTGATACACTCCCTTAAATCAAGAGTCACTATGAGTCATTTAAAATATACCAATACAACAAGGTTCATCAGTACATGTGGATATTGATGAATTTGGACTTTCTCTTTAACCCTCTTCCATTTCCTCTCGTTTACTATATTACTCATTCCATCCTTCTAATATTCCTTCTGTCACATAATACTTTTTCTATCTTTTCTTCTCTCCCTCTTTCTCGCTCTCTTACTTCATCAACACATTATTATGTATACATCTGCCTATGCCTTTGTATTGCCTACTTCCTCGTTTCCAACATTCTACATAATATATTTTATATGAAAATAATATCCTATTTTTATTTATTGGTGGAAACTCTAAAGTGTATAATTCATCTAATTTTACTAAGTTTTATTTATTCATATAGCCTTTTGAATGATTGATCGTATTTTATTTTACAATATTCCCATATCAATATGTAATCGTTGTACCTGGTTCTGCTCACTCATCTGACGATGAAGCATTCAAAAACACTTACCTTAAAGCCTTATCTCCGGTTTTTGTTACTCCTGATTCTTACTTTTGCTTTTACGGTATCTTCTCTTCCAACACTAGTTCTTCCTCTGTTTTTCCTTTTCTTTCTTTCCATTTTCCCTTATGTTCAACCTCTCTCTTGTAATCTTGCTATCAGTATCGCTGCTTGAGATATTCTTCTGTTACTCCTATTTTATCATGTCTCTTTCTCCCCTCCCTTTCTCTCTCTCTCTCTCTCCACGCTCTCTTTCTCAAACTCCCTCCTTCTTTCTCTATCTTCCTCTTTCCTTCTTCCTTTTTATCTCTCCACCTTTTCTCTGACCCCCACCTTCAACTTTTTTCTCTCTCCCTTCTTGATTCTTCTTTTTTGTATGGAAGCAGGATATAAGAGGAACTGGTCAGTGAAAGTCTGAGCAAAATCCGATTAAAAATATGAAAGTTATGAATTTTTGAAGTTGCGATCAATCGAACACAAATTGGCAACTCTGTGACGTATCTTGTAAGCTCCCTCCCATTTGCTTTCTACCAAAATGTCATAAATGCTCCTTAATTTTGATTGTTGCAACTAGGTTTTTATAAAACCCCTTTATGAAACAAATTTCTCCGGTCATCAATAACTAGGAAAATAACAGTTTATGAAAATTTCTTTACAGAACAAATTGCAGAGGAGCTCGCAAGATTAGTCACAGTATGTCCGGTGAAGATGCACAAAAGTTAAAAACTGTTATCATTATAGCTTGTTTGTAAGGGCATTCGTCTCTCAAACCAATTGAAAACGTACACAGTTCAGTTTAGTTTAGTTTCTTTTATTTCACATGAAAAAAATGCAATACATTAACAAAACATAGCATATTTACAAAATTGATATTCGTGAACAATAAAAACATCTACATAGCATAAGTTTGTATGGCATTTACACTAAATAATTTCGAAATTACATGTGAAAAAAGAAACTTAATAAAAAGCATATAGCTTGTAGAATTAAAGTTCCTCCAAATAATTTTGACACAGTGTCATTGATAATAAGGTACAAGTATAATAATTGAAAAGCAAATTATACCAACAAAACAATGAAATGATATGGATGATGGATGTAAGAAAGAAGAGAAATAGGAAGAGAAGGTAAAGAAAAGGGGTCAGAAGAAGAATAAGGAGAGAGAAAAGGAAGTTTTTAGAATAGATTGTTCAAGGTCGGGAGTCATAGTCGGGGAAAATAGTATAGTTGTGCATTCCATGTACGAATTTAATGATAACAATTTAATTTTTTTTTTTTAAAGCTGCCACAGTTTTTAAGCTGTTTGAGATTCGGATCAATGGTGCTCCAGTAGTGTGGTCTTGTGTATGAAATAGTTTTTTGGGCGAAAACTGTCTGGTTAGAGGAAGATGATAGTTTGCACGTGTTGCATGTCGTGTTTGGTATGTGTGTATACCGTCATTTTTTGTGAAGAGTTCAATTATGTCTGATGGAAGTTCTTGGCGAGACACAACGAGGACAAAACGTAAATACTTATTTACAATGTCATTCTTAATATAAAATACTAACAGCTCGTATACATTCCTCTAATTACCAATCACATATTTGTTATGAAACACATACCAATAATTTATCAAATAATTAAATTGAATTTCGTATCCAGTTCTAAAGATCAAGATAATGGAATGATGAAATACGAAAGCAATTACTATTAGACACAAGTACTTGATCTTCCAACACATATGCATCTTTTGTACGAACTTCGTGAATTCCTTCGTCACACAAACCTATTTACAATACAATAAACAGTGCTATTATAGTTAGTAACAATCCAACGTATAATTGTCGGAATAATGAATTATATAATGTGTGTGTATGTATATATATATACATATATACATGTAGTACATTTAATATAAAAGTTGGTTTATAATTCAGATACGTACATTTTTACAACAAGTACATTAAATAGCTACATGCATTCCTTGGAACTCACTGGGTATAATATCTCAAATCTTAATGGTGATGAGAAGTACTGACGTAAATTGCATTTTTTTAATATAAATGCTCCGAAAATATAAGGAATAATATCAAACATAATACAAGGCCTTTAACAAATATTTGGCTGTATAATGATATAACCGTAATTGACCAAAACCAAAGAAAATGAGACAAATGAACAAACATAAATATTGCACTAAACGGACCAAAATACTTAACACAAATAATATTTTACTATGTTATACCATAGCCTCTATGGGCCGTTGAATTCTCTCTCGCGCATTCACCCTTGCTACATGTACTCTCATTCCACCTTCTTAATTATTGATATATTCTATTCTTCAATAAAAGAAGTTTAATTTGGTATGATGAAGTATAATTTGGAAAATAACAAAATAGGTAAGATTGATTCAGAGGAGAGGAGGTCGTTTCAATGAAAGTGCGAAGGGAGGTTTTGTAATAAGAACTAAAGTGCTTAGAGTAGGACATAATTATACAGCAGATGATTAAATAGAGTGGGTACACTTGGGTATTATCTACCAGTGGCGTAGCGTCGGCTAAGTCATGGTGGGGGGGGGGGGGCGTCACCAGTCTTTCATTAGTCTATTGAATCAGCGTTTGTTAACCTTCTTTTGGTTGTCAGTGCACCTTTTTATATGAGTGAAAAAGTTATTCAAAAATAGTATTTGTTTTCTATCCCTCATACAGATAGGCGTATGGGCACGTCTTTGCGTGAAAACCGGAAAGGCCTGTTTTCCTGAAAAGATACTACATGTATTATTTCTGTTTCCTTTTCCTGCATCTCTCCCCCAATCGAATGAGGGGGGGGGGGGGACTCAGCGTTGAGGGCGTCTAAAATAAAATATGTTTAAAGATCCACAATAAGATCCACAATCATCCCATATACAAGTTTCATGTTTGTACAAAGATTAGAGAAATAGTCCCATTGCAGATTTAAGTTATTTTCACAATTCAAATAGCTTTCCAAGTAATTTGAAAAAAGCAAAACAAATTAAAACAACTTATTGAATGATACGTTTACCTAAAACCATATTAAACTTTATAAAAACCCAAATTTGTATGTTTCCACAAATTCTCACAACATTTCCCTAACATCTGTTTTTTGTATAATCTACATCGTCGATCATCATTATACTTTATTCATAAAAAGTTCAAACTAAATATATTTACATAAGTGTTTCTATATCTAAATGTAAAACAACATGCTGCTTAGATCATTTGAAAAACTGTAATGAGGAGTGAAATTATTCTAAGTACGATGATGGACATTAGGCATGAGTTACATTCAATAACATGATTACCAATGACAAAGCATAACGCTGTTTAAGCAGGGCCTACATTATCTAAACATGAAGTTGAAATAAATTTAACTTCATTTATCATGGAAGTTAACGTGTTGACTACTGATTTAACATATTTCCGATAGCTTTAATACAAAAATAACCCGGTTCGAGTAGAAAATGGGTTAACAAATACAAGGAATAAGATCAGGTATATCCGGTATGGGATAATGCAGCATGTCAACTTGACCGGGTAGTGTGTAGTCATCACTGGAACTCATCCCGTGTGAGAAAAAACATGATGTCAGGTATAAGGCGATGCACTATGTCAGCTGCAGCTGCACTGTGGCTCAATCAGCGTGGGGAACGTAGTAGGTCTGAAACTGATTATCATCCTGAATGAGAAAACATAATGGAATTACGATAAAATGAAGAATATTCAAAGACATAGAAGTGCATTGTTTACATATTCACTGGATTTTACATATAAATGATGAAATATTCTTTTTACCTCACTGCAGGGTCATGATAAGGCCAAAAGTTTAAGTTTTTTTTTTATACCGGTGGTTGTTCCACTCACCACCTTGATAAATGTCAGTTTTATCGAAGCATTCCTGATTATGTTTCCTATTCGTGTCTAGGTAAAGATGTATATTATTGTAAAATCTTTCCCAAATGCATCATCGAATTCATTTATCATCTAGCTGGGGACTGTTGAATAAAGAGGAAACGGAAAAGAGTGTGATGGTACCCTTTCCAGGTTATCATGATTTGTTTTTCATTTGCTATACCTGAGCCATAATGGGCCGATAGTAGGAGTACTGTTACAGAAAGCAGATAATGACTTATGAGCTTTGTGGAACCCTAATGATGTTATCAGCATACAACATGAAGCTTAACTACTAAACCTTAATAACATCATTCTGAAAAGACAGAAAGCAATTCTCAGACCACATTACATTAACAAAATAGCGAATTTACCATTTCAAATCTCTTATTTCATAATGTTAATTGTTAATTAAGACAGATATATATGTTTACTATTAGCTAGCAAAATATGAAAACACAGGGCCTCACTCCAATGACGTAACATGGGTCTAGGCACCGATAGTGGCATTATTATTATTATTATTATTATTTTGTTGTGGGGTGGGGGGGGGGGGGGGGTTGTCACACCACTCTCACTAGGTGGATGAAATTCAATTAACAAAGACAATTTTGAATAGGGCAGGATAGGGAATGTTCTTCTTTTTCATCATCATCATCATTATCATCATCTTCTTTATCTTCTTCCTTCTCCGTTACACTCTTATTTCTTTATATTGCCTTCTCTCTCTCTCTCTCTCTCTCTCTCTCTCTATCTATCTTTCTCTCTCTCTATCTTGCTTTCTATTAACTGCTTTATATGTTACAGTTGTGCGTGCGACCGATTATTTCTCATTATAAGATTAAATGACCAATCCTCATGGGGTTTCAAGCATAATCTTATAATGAAAGAATGAATAAGACCCTTGATCCGTTACTTAATGAAAGATAAACTGTTATTTTTTGGGGAAAATTTTAAACTAAAACTTGCTCTCAGTTGTCTGAAATGAGGGGCACATTTTAAGGAAGCGTTGTATTGAGTTTTAAAGCTTCTCCCTTTTCTAAATATACTTTTTCCTTCAATAAAGTGCAATTGATAGCCTAGGTAGTCTATGAAGCGCAAATTCGTGGGGTTCAAATGATAATAAGTTTGAAGATGCCAAGTAATGGTAGTTTATTAGGGCAATTATTTTAATGTGAAAGCGCAAAACGGCACAGTTCTTATGAAATTCGGGGCATTATGCCCCAACACCGTCCCTGGCTCTACGGCCTTGCACTTCGATGATAGAAATAGGGTACTCGATAAGATACAACACGCTGCTCACATTCGTTAATAATAATAATACATTTATAGAGCGCAGAAACTATCCAACGTTAAGTATATATTCTACTGCGCTACAAGAGCTCCCGAAATGCTTATATTTACAATTAATTAAAAAGATGTTAAAACCAAATATGGTTCTATCGATGAAGGTAAAAGGGTAAACTTTGTAAAGCGACAGTAAAAAATGTAATTAAAAAGGGGACTTTTCAAAAGGAAGTTATTAGAAAGGAAAAGGGACACTTATCAAAAGTAAGATAGGGACCTTATCATATTTGAAGTAAACACATAATTAGAAGTGAAAACAACATTCATAAGAAGGGGAAGGGGCATTTAGAAGGAAAAAAAAGAGAACACTTGTCAGAAGGAAAAATGAGGGAGCCCCCCCCCCCCCCCCACTCCGAGAACGGACGGACCCCATGCGTGTTACCAAAATGTCCGGTAAAGGGGTACTTTTCGTGCGACAAAGTCCGGCCCGAGAATTGTAAAAAAAAAAAAAAAAAAAGGGGGGTATTAATTTTTCACCCGGATATTTCTTTAAAAAGGTGGTGTTTTTTCTTTTTTTTCTCTCATCTCTTTGGACTCCTGAGAAATTATTTCGAATTTAGGGGTGTACATTGAGTATTTTTCATGATTTAGGGGGTCTCCAAGGTAGGAAAAGCCTGCGAAAAGCCCGCTAAAGGGGGGTTCGGAAATGTTGGCAGTCCTCAGATAGGGGGTGCTTTCAAAAAGAGGGAACAAGCATATGCGTACCCTTACTAACACTGATTGAGGGGGCCGGGGGGGGGGGGGGGGGGAGGGGGAGGTGGAATCCTGCGTACGCTACTGCACTCCGCTCCATGGGGAGAATTCCAGTTAGGCGCAATTTTACAAGCTCGCACAAGCTCGAACCACATTAGCATTCGCTTCATACCGGTATGACTGAGTGGCGACATTTGTAAACCTAACATAGCCATCCTAGCGCTTCATAATATTTGTATATATATTTGCGTTTGTGAGGTGTGGTAGAGATCAAAAATAAATTAGTCAGATTCCCGACTAACCAGCAAGTCGCAATGATTATGGCCAAGTGTCGACCTGGGTCGTCATTCGTTTACGGTTAGCCTCCCTTTTTTCTCGCGATGTCATTTATTTTGAGTAACCATAGTTTGCACTTGTAATTTTTTTAAATGAAATCTCATTATTTGATAAATTATCGCATCAGATTATGTGTACGTGCGTATCATAAATATTAATGACTAGCGTGACAAATAGGTTTCTTGCAGCGGTAGGATGGTAAGGTTAGGTTATAAAAAGTCGCGAACGGGTACCAAAACACCTAGGTGGAGAGTGACAAATGTAGATTACTGCGGGACTCGAACCGCGAACCATTTGATCCAAAGTCCATTGCCGTATCCATTAGACCGCTACACCTCTCCTCTCTCCCTCTCGCTTCTCTCTTTTCTGCATGGAAGATTCGTGAACTCGGATGATCCTATATGAACTGTCATGGTCGCAAAATATATAACTGAACATCATGTAAACAAAAGAATCATCCGATTTTAATTCATTAACACGGTTTTAGTGATTTTCAGACGGTTGCGCGATTTTTGCAGAGGACTATAACACATATTTTGTAACAGCTGCTCAATATTGTCTGTAAAAGTAAAGAAGTAGTTATATGAGTTGCAGTCGAATCGTATCGTAGAAATACACCATGTCCCCAATCTTTCTTACTTCTAACTTTTCTCGACTCCTTCCATTTCTTCCCTCCCCCATCTCGCTCACCCTCTCTCTTCCCCTCTATTTCCCTTTCATTTCTATACCTCTCACTTTCCCTCTGTATCCTAAATATTATCATATTCCTCTGCTAGTTTGCTCTTCCCCTCTGTCCCCTTTCTGTTTTTACTCTCCTCCTCCCCTCCTTCTCCCCATTTATCTTCTTAACTCTAATCCAATGTTACATTACTTGAACAATTCATATTACATTGATGTATCTTGTTTATATATTCTTTGTACGTAGCAAAATTATGAATGAATAATAACATAGCAAACTATTTATTCCTATGATAAACCAATACAAAAAAATTCTCTCTCTCTCTCGCTCGCTCCAGATTTATCTCCCTTGTCGCTTTCTACTTTGTCTCATTCTATTCCTTTGCTTGTTTCCCTCTTTCCGCTTCTAACATTCCTGTTCTTCCTTCACCCTATTATGTTCATTTCATTCCTATTTAGTATTCAAGAACTGTTACAATACCTCGCCTGTTATATACATTATATTCCGTGTAAAGACAGATATGTAATGTATAACAGCTATGACCAATGAATTAACCTATAGTGTACCTACCCTCCCCTATCAACACTCTTCTACCTCTCTTGCTCTCCAACTCTTTTCCTTTCTCGGTCGCTCTGCTTAGCTCTCTTCTCCTCTTTGCCTTTCGCTTCTTCTCTTTCTCATTAATGATGAATAATTTACATGGTCTATATAATCCTTTTGACAATTTGAAACATTTGTTTGTTAACACGTGCATGATTGTAAGTGTTATCCATGTCAAGGTAGTTATATGATTAAGATCATGGAATGTTCTCAATAAGTCATTCATTCAGTTGTAAAAAAATAAATACATCAGAAATGAAAATGGGCAGTTATAAAAACGGGAAAGGGGAATTCATAAAAAAGGAAAAGGTTCATTTGTCAAAGTAAAAGGCACCTTGCAAATTTGATGAGGGACATAATAAAAGAGGAAGGGACAATTATTAAAAAGGAACAGCGGCACAATAAAAATGAACACTTTTCTTGAAAAAAGAGAAAGGCATTGTGCCCCCTCCCCATGAGCGCCGACTCTGATGCAGATAAAGAACGCCCCAAATAGAGAGAAAGAGACAAACGGAGAGCAAGATGGGGGAGGGGGCAATATTTAAACGCATACAACATTAAACACAGAAATAACCTATGGTACAATTAAGAAATGGTTTAAGAGTGGTAGCACAACTGAAAAAAACGTAAAATGTAAAATGAACAAAAACAAAGCAAATAAAGATCAAGTTAATGAGCTTATGGTATAACGATAGTAGCAACCCCCCCCCCCTCGAAAAAGAGCCAGCAATGAAGTGATTAAAGAAATAACCTTCTCAATTTCATGCAAGGAATAAAGATAATAAATCATACTAAAAATCGTACCACCAAAACAACACCGAAAACAAAGATAATATTTGATGAAATATTTGATAATATTTGATAAAATGTTGAAGTCCAAATCTAGACAGAAGAAACAGTGAAGTACGTGTAAAAAACATTATAGGAACACATGGGAGAGAAGAAATATGAATTAAGTCATTTAGCAACGTTTCGATATTCTGTTGAGCATTTGGTGTTTAGGAAATGGGATAACAATCATCAACAACAATAAAGACAGCGACCCGGGACAGAAACAAACGAATCTGATACGAGAACTCAAAAGAAAAAGAACTAGAAATTTAATTCGTCATGGGGACGAATTAGGTGGTCTGACTGTGTTCAATACCCAATAGATATTCAATAAATTTGAATATTTATTATATAAATAAAGGGAGAAGTTATATAGAAATGTAAACAATGATGATCATGATAGTAATGGTGATGACGATGACGATGATGATGATGATCATGATGATGTTGATGATTATCATCAACAGACCACGATGACATCAGACTGAAAAAAATGAGAGAACATTTAGATAGTATATAGTCTCAGCTACAACATACTCAAAAATCAACAAAAATCAAGCCGAAATAACGGCGATATTGCTCGCAAAAGACAAGAATGTACAATCCAGATTTGAGAAAAAGTCATCTCCCTTAAGGATTACACGCAAAAAGTAATGGATCAAGTGATAATAGGGTAATAATAAAGTAAATATGGTTGTTTATTACATTATTTGCGATTGTACGTGTTTTAATATTCAAAGGAGATGGTAGAGTGAAAGGTCAAAAAGATAAAAAAGTGAAGAAAAACAATTGTTGGAGACGCCCGGACTCGAACCAGGGACCTCGAGGTCGGAAGTCAAGTGCGTTACCGATATACATTTCCCATAGAGATTACACGTAAACGGAAAATGGAATCCTCAAATCCCACTCTGTAAGCGAAATATAAGCAGGATCCCGGCATCTGATCGAAAAATAAAGGGCACACTTGTGATAGCTTATTGTCTGAGCTACAACATACTCAAAGCTCAGCATAAACAAAGATAAAACGACGGAGATATTGCTCGCGAAAGACGAGAATGTAGAATCCAGTTTTGAGAAAAAGTCATGTCCCATAGAGAATACACGCAAAATGTGAAAAATTGACATGCCTCCTTTAATCGCAAAAAACACGCCATGATGCCTTTGTCAAAATGAAATATTGTGGAGACTTATTTGTAGAGAATATTCTCAGGTAGAACATATCAAAATTTGGAAGTAAATCGATCAATATTTACAGAGATACAATCAATTTTCCAAAAATATGATGACGTCATAATATGCAAATTAAAATTTTAAGTTCGGAGGCCATTATGATGACGTCATGAGTTAATTGAGGGTCAAATGAGACATGAAATCATATCTCCGATTCATACTCTATCAAAATATGAAAAAAAAACTTGGGGTCATCTTGCATCCTAAAGCGCTACAATGGATTTTGTATAGGCATGTTTTTGCCCATGTATGCTATGTATTACAAAAGCTCGCGCGCACAGTAATTATCTTAAACGGACGCTCATTCCGTTATTAATGGGCAGAAAAAGGTGAACAAGGTATCAAAATGCTTGGAAAAATGTGCCAAATATGATGACAGAGAAAATTTGGCGATTCTATGTTGCAAAATGCAATAACGCGCGTAAACGCGCGCGCATGCGCGTGCGCGCGTTTTTTTTTGCAAAATGCTTAAAATGGCCTGAAACGTATGCAAAATAAATTTGAGACGATTTTGAGCATTTTTATTTTTTGCGCGCGCGCGTTTTCTGACCTGAAATTGACCGGACGGATATTGACCTTAATCATGATAAATATGAATGAGAAATGCCTTTCCGTTATGAAGATATGATCATGAGTTGAAAGTACCTAAAAAAACACAAAATGGCGCCTGGATGACGTCATGAAGACTTGATGACCTTGAAAATGTTACTCTGACGTCTCATGACAATGACCTATGAATGTGCCAAAATTGAACGAAATTGACTGAACTGATCTTGAGTTATCCTGTTAACAAAAAAGTGTGCAAATAAATAAAAATAAAGAATAATAATAACTAGACATGTAATACTTGTTTGGAACAAGTATAGGTGGGCTGGTCAACTAAAATTTGAGAAAAAATAGAGCAAAAATAAGCGAGATACTGCTTAAAAATTCTTAAAAAACAGGATCATGTAGATTCATGACGTGAACGAAATTCACCTTCTATAGGCATAACACGCAAATTAAGACATTTCTGACATGAGGCCTTTAATCGAAATTTTAACTATGATGACGACATCAAAATGAAAAATGGTTATTATTGAGCTTGTAGAGAATTGTCTTAGCTACAACATATCGAAATTTTGAAGAAAATTGATCAATATTTACAGAGATACAATCAATTTTCCATAAATATGCTGACGTCATAATATGCAAATTCGTATTTTGAGTTCCAAGGCCATTATGATGATATCACGATACACTTAATGGCCAAATGAGACATGGAATCATATTTCCGACTCAATGTCTATCTAAATATGAAAAAAATTGAAGGTCACGGTTCATTCCAAAGAGCTATAGGGATTTTGTATAGGCAAGTTTTTGCCCATATATGCTATGTATTAAAAGAGCTCGCGCGTACAGACATTTATCTTGAATTGACGCTCATCTTGTTATTAATGGTCATAAAGAGATAAACATGGTATCAAATTCCTCGAAAAAATATGAGAAATACCATGCAAAAAAAAAAAATGGCGATTCTATGTTTTGTAATGGTGTTACGCGCAAAAACGCGCGCGCATGTGCGTACGCGCGATTTTTTATAAAATGCTTAAAATGACCTGAAACGTATGCAAAATAAATTTTAGACGATTTTGAGCATTTTAAAATTGTGCACGCGCACTGACGCGCGGACGTACGCGCGTGTGCGCGTTTTTTTTCCTGAAATTGACCGGACTGATATTGACCTTGATCATGATAAATATGAATGAGGAATTACTTTTGGTTATGAAGATATGATCATGAGTTGATTTTCACAAAATGGCACCTAGATGACGTCATCAATCAAGGTCAAGGTTGAAAACGTTATTTTGATTTCTCTATATGCCTATACATATGTGTGCCAAATTTCAAAGCATTTGATTGAACCATTTCAAAGTGATCTTGCTCACAAAAAAGTGGTTCGAAATAAGAAAAATAAACTAGATTTGTAATACTTGTTTGGAACAAGTATAGGTGGGCTGATCCAACAAAAAATTGAGACAAAATGAAGGGTACATCTGAGATAGCTTTTTGTCTCAGCTACAACATACTCGAAGGTCAGCGTAAATGAAGCTAAAACGACGTAGATATTGCTCGCGAAAGATGGGAATGTAGAATCCAGTTTTGAGAAAAAAAATCATGTCCCATAGAGAATACACGCAAAATGTGAAAAATTGACATGCCTCCTTTAATCGCAAAAATACGCCATGATGCCTTTATCAAAAATGAAAAATTGTGGTGGCTGCTTTTGTAGAAAATATTCTCATCTAAAACATTTTAAAATTTGGAAGAAAATCGATCAATATCTTCAGAGATACAATCAATTTTCCAAAAATATGCTAATGTCATAATATGCAAAATAAAATGTTGAGTTCGGAGGCCATTATGATGACGTCATGAGTAAATTGAGGGTCAAATGAGACATGAAATCAAATCTACAATTCATACTCTATCAGAATAAGAAAAAAAAATTGGGTACACCTTACATCCTAAAGAGCTACAATGGATTTTGTATAGGCATGTTTTTGCCCATATATGCTATGTATTATAAGAGCTCGCGCGTACGGAAATTTTTGTTAAACGGTCGATCATTCCGTTATTAATAGTCATAAAGATATAAACATGGTATCAATTTGTTTGTAAACATATGTGTAATATTATAAAAGAAAAAAAAAAGGCAATTCTATATTTCGTAATAGTTTTACGCGCGAAAACGCGCGCGCATGCGTGTGTGTGCGATTTTTTATAAAATGCTTAAAATGGCCTTAAACGTATGCAAACAAATTTTGAGAAGATTTTGAGCATTTTAAAATTTTGCGCGCGCATTGACGCGCGGAAGTACGCGCACGCGCGCGTTATTTGACCTGAAATTGACCGGACGGATATTGACCTTGATCATGATAAAAATGAATGAGAAATACCTTTTGGTTATGAAGATATGATCATGAGTTTATTTTCGTAAAATTTTACAAAATGGCGCCTAAATGACGTCATCAGTCAAGGTCAAAGTTGAAAAAATTTCTGTGCTTTGTACATATGCCTATACATATGTGTGCCAAATTTCAAGGCATTTGATCCAGCCATTTTCAAGTTATCTTGTCCACAAAAAAGTGGTTAGAAATAAGAAAAATAAAGAATAAATAAATAAATAATAAAGGCAATTCTAACGAAATTATAAGGTGGTCTGTACGTTATACAGCCCACCTGATAATAAATAATAAAGGCAATTTTAACAAAATTATAAGGTGGTCTGTATTAGATACAGCCCACCTAACTAGAAATTTAATTCGTCATGGGGACGAATTAGGTGGTCTGTTTTCAATTTTATGATCATTGAAAAAGTCAAAAAAGAAAAAAAAATGAAGAAAACAAATTGTTGGAGACTTCCCGGACTCGAACCAGCGATCTCGAGGTCCGAAGTCAAGTGCGTTACCGATATACCAAAACATTTCCCATAGCGATTACACGTAAACGGAAAATGAAATTCTCAAATCCCACTTTGCAAGTGAAATATGAGCATGATCCCGGCATCTGATCGAGAAATAAATGGCACACTTGTGATAGCTTATTGTCTCAGCTACAACATACTCGATGCTCAGCGAAAACGAAGCTGAGACGACGGAGATATTGCTCGTGAAAGACGGGAATGTAGAATCCAGTTTTCAGAAAAAGTCATGTCCCATAGAGAATACACGCAAAATGTAAAAAATTGACATGCCTCCTTTAATCGCAACAATACGCCATGATGCTTTCGTCAAAATGAAAATTTGTGGACAAAGCATCTGTAGAGAATTGTCTTAGCTAAAACATATTAAAATGTGGATGAAAATTGATCAATTTTTACAGAGATACAATCAATTTTCCAAAAATATGATGACGTCATAATATGCAAATTGAAATTTTGAGTTCGGAGGCCATTATGATGACGTCATGAGTCAATTGAGGGTCAAATGAGACATGAAATCATATCTCCAATTCATATTCTATCAAAATATGAAAACAAAATTGGGTTCATCTTGCATCCTAAAGCGCTACAATGGATTTTGTATAGGCATGTTTTTGCCCATGTATGCTATGTATTACAAGAGCTCGCACGCACGGACATTATCTTAAACGGACGCTTATTCCGTTATTAATGGGCAGAAAAAGGTGAACAAGGTATCAAAATGCTTGGAAAAATGTGCCAAATACGATGACAGAGAAAATTTGGCGATTTTATGTTGGCAAATACCAGTACGCGCGTGCGAGCTTTTTTTTGCGAAACGCTTAAAATAGCCTGAAACGTATGCAAAATAAATTTTAAACGATTTGGAGCATTTTTATTTTTTGCGCGCGCGCTGACGCGCGGACGTACGCATGCGCGCGCGTTTTCTGACCTGAAACTGACCGGACGGATATTGACCTTAATCATGATAGATATGAATGAGAAATGCCTTTCCGTTATGAAGATATGATCATGAGTAAGAAGTACCAAAAAAAACACAAAATGGCGCCTGGATGACGTCATGAAGACTTGATGACCTTGAAAATGTTACTCCGACGTTTCATGACAATGACCTATGACTGTGCCAAAATTGAACGAAATTGATTAAACCGATCTTGAGTTGTCCTGTTAACAAAAAAGTGGGAATAATAAATAAAAATAAAGAAATAATAATAACTAGACATAATACTTGTTTGGAACAAGTATAGGTGGGCTGGTCAACTAAAATTTGAGAAAAAATAGAGCAAAAATAAGCGAGATACTGCTTAAAAATTCTTAAAAAACAGGATCATGTAGATTCATGACGTGAACGAAATTCACCTTCTATAGGCATAACACGCAAATTAAGACATTTCTGACATGAGGCCTTTAATCGAAATTTTAACTATGATGACGACATCAAAATGAAAAATGGTTATTATTGAGCTTGTAGAGAATTGTCTTAGCTACAACATATCGAAATTTTGAAGAAAATTGATCAATATTTACAGAGATACAATCAATTTTCCATAAATATGCTGACGTCATAATATGCAAATTCGTATTTTGAGTTCCAAGGCCATTATGATGATATTACGATACCCTTAATGGCCAAATGAGACATGGAATCATATTTCCGACTCAATGTCTATCTAAATATGAACAAAATTGAAGATCACGGTTCATTCCAAAGAGCTATAGGGATTTTGTATAGGCAAGTTTTTGCCCATATATGCTATGTATTAAAAGAGCTCGCGCGTACAGACATTTATCTTGAATTGACGCTCATCTTGTTATTAATGGTCATAAAGAGATAAACATGGTATCAAATTCCTCGAAAAAATATGAGAAATATCATGCAAAAAAAAAAAATGGCGATTCTATGTTTTGTAATGGTGTTACGCGCAAAAACGCGCGCGCATGTGCGTACGCGCGATTTTTTATAAAATGCTTAAAATGACCTGAAACGTATGCAAAATAAATTTTAGACGATTTTGAGCATTTTAAAATTGTGCACGCGCACTGACGCGCGGACGTACGCGCGTGTGCGCGTTTTTTTTCCTGAAATTGACCGGACTGATATTGACCTTGATCATGATAAATATGAATGAGGAATTACTTTTGGTTATGAAGATATGATCATGAGTTGATTTTCACAAAATGGCACCTAGATGACGTCATCAGTCAAGGTCAAGGTTGAAAACGTTATTTTGATTTCTCTATATGCCTATACATATGTGTGCCAAATTTCAAAGCATTTGATTGAACCATTTCAAAGTGATCTTGCTCACAAAAAAGTGGTTCGAAATAAGAAAAATAAACTAGATTTGTAATACTTGTTTGGAACAAGTATAGGTGGGCTGATCCAACAAAAAATTGAGACAAAATGAAGGGTACATCTGAGATAGCTTTTTGTCTCAGCTACAACATACTCGAAGGTCAGCGTAAATGAAGCTAAAACGACGTAGATATTGCTCGCGAAAGATGGGAATGTAGAATCCAGTTTTGAGAAAAAAAATCATGTCCCATAGAGAATACACGCAAAATGTGAAAAATTGACATGCCTCCTTTAATCGCAAAAATACGCCATGATGCCTTTATCAAAAATAAAAAATTGTGGTGGCTGCTTTTGTAGAAAATATTCTCATCTAAAACATTTTAAAATTTGGAAGAAAATCGATCAATATCTTCAGAGATACAATCAATTTTCCAAAAATATGCTAATGTCATAATATGCAAAATAAAATGTTGAGTTCGGAGGCCATTATGATGACGTCATGAGTAAATTGAGGGTCAAATGAGACATGAAATCAAATCTACAATTCATACTCTATCAGAATAAGAAAAAAAAATTGGGTACACCTTACATCCTAAAGAGCTACAATGGATTTTGTATAGGCATGTTTTTGCCCATATATGCTATGTATTATAAGAGCTCGCGCGTACGGAAATTTTTGTTAAACGGTCGATCATTCCGTTATTAATAGTCATAAAGATATAAACATGGTATCAATTTGTTTGTAAACATATGTGTAATATTATAAAAGAAAAAAAAAGGCAATTCTATATTTCGTAATAGTTTTACGCGCGAAAACGCGCGCGCATGCGTGTGTGTGCGATTTTTTATAAAATGCTTAAAATGGCCTTAAACGTATGCAAACAAATTTTGAGAAGATTTTGAGCATTTTAAAATTTTGCGCGCGCATTGACGCGCGGAAGTACGCGCACGCGCGCGTTATTTGACCTGAAATTGACCGGACGGATATTGACCTTGATCATGATAAAAATGAATGAGAAATACCTTTTGGTTATGAAGATATGATCATGAGTTTATTTTCGTAAAATTTTACAAAATGGCGCCTAAATGACGTCATCAGTCAAGGTCAAAGTTGAAAAAATTTCTGTGCTTTGTACATATGCCTATACATATGTGTGCCAAATTTCAAGGCATTTGATCCAGCCATTTTCAAGTTATCTTGTCCACAAAAAAGTGGTTAGAAATAAGAAAAATAAAGAATAAATAAATAAATAATAAAGGCAATTCTAACGAAATTATAAGGTGGTCTGTACGTTATACAGCCCACCTGATAATAAATAATAAAGGCAATTTTAACAAAATTATAAGGTGGTCTGTATTAGATACAGCCCACCTAACTAGAAATTTAATTCGTCATGGGGACGAATTAGGTGGTCTGTTTTCAATTTTATGATCATTGAAAAAGTCAAAAAAGAAAAAAAAATGAAGAAAACAAATTGTTGGAGACTTCCCGGACTCGAACCAGCGATCTCGAGGTCCGAAGTCAAGTGCGTTACCGATATACCAAAACATTTCCCATAGCGATTACACGTAAACGGAAAATGAAATTCTCAAATCCCACTTTGCAAGTGAAATATGAGCATGATCCCGGCATCTGATCGAGAAATAAATGGCACACTTGTGATAGCTTATTGTCTCAGCTACAACATACTCGATGCTCAGCGAAAACGAAGCTGAGACGACGGAGATATTGCTCGTGAAAGACGGGAATGTAGAATCCAGTTTTCAGAAAAAGTCATGTCCCATAGAGAATACACGCAAAATGTAAAAAATTGACATGCCTCCTTTAATCGCAACAATACGCCATGATGCTTTCGTCAAAATGAAAATTTGTGGACAAAGCATCTGTAGAGAATTGTCTTAGCTAAAACATATTAAAATGTGGATGAAAATTGATCAATTTTTACAGAGATACAATCAATTTTCCAAAAATATGATGACGTCATAATATGCAAATTGAAATTTTGAGTTCGGAGGCCATTATGATGACGTCATGAGTCAATTGAGGGTCAAATGAGACATGAAATCATATCTCCAATTCATATTCTATCAAAATATGAAAACAAAATTGGGTTCATCTTGCATCCTAAAGCGCTACAATGGATTTTGTATAGGCATGTTTTTGCCCATGTATGCTATGTATTACAAGAGCTCGCACGCACGGACATTATCTTAAACGGACGCTTATTCCGTTATTAATGGGCAGAAAAAGGTGAACAAGGTATCAAAATGCTTGGAAAAATGTGCCAAATACGATGACAGAGAAAATTTGGCGATTTTATGTTGGCAAATACCAGTACGCGCGTGCGAGCTTTTTTTTGCGAAACGCTTAAAATAGCCTGAAACGTATGCAAAATAAATTTTAAACGATTTGGAGCATTTTTATTTTTTGCGCGCGCGCTGACGCGCGGACGTACGCATGCGCGCGCGTTTTCTGACCTGAAACTGACCGGACGGATATTGACCTTAATCATGATAGATATGAATGAGAAATGCCTTTCCGTTATGAAGATATGATCATGAGTAAGAAGTACCAAAAAAAACACAAAATGGCGCCTGGATGACGTCATGAAGACTTGATGACCTTGAAAATGTTACTCCGACGTTTCATGACAATGACCTATGACTGTGCCAAAATTGAACGAAATTGATTAAACCGATCTTGAGTTGTCCTGTTAACAAAAAAGTGGGAATAATAAATAAAAATAAAGAAATAATAATAACTAGACATAATACTTGTTTGGAACAAGTATAGGTGGGCTGGTCAACTAAAATTTGAGAAAAAATAGAGCAAAAATAAGCGAGATACTGCTTAAAAATTCTTAAAAAACAGGATCATGTAGATTCATGACGTGAACGAAATTCACCTTCTATAGGCATAACACGCAAATTAAGACATTTCTGACATGAGGCCTTTAATCGAAATTTTAACTATGATGACGACATCAAAATGAAAAATGGTTATTATTGAGCTTGTAGAGAATTGTCTTAGCTACAACATATCGAAATTTTGAAGAAAATTGATCAATATTTACAGAGATACAATCAATTTTCCATAAATATGCTGACGTCATAATATGCAAATTCGTATTTTGAGTTCCAAGGCCATTATGATGATATTACGATACCCTTAATGGCCAAATGAGACATGGAATCATATTTCCGACTCAATGTCTATCTAAATATGAACAAAATTGAAGATCACGGTTCATTCCAAAGAGCTATAGGGATTTTGTATAGGCAAGTTTTTGCCCATATATGCTATGTATTAAAAGAGCTCGCGCGTACAGACATTTATCTTGAATTGACGCTCATCTTGTTATTAATGGTCATAAAGAGATAAACATGGTATCAAATTCCTCGAAAAAATATGAGAAATATCATGCAAAAAAAAAAAATGGCGATTCTATGTTTTGTAATGGTGTTACGCGCAAAAACGCGCGCGCATGTGCGTACGCGCGATTTTTTATAAAATGCTTAAAATGACCTGAAACGTATGCAAAATAAATTTTAGACGATTTTGAGCATTTTAAAATTGTGCACGCGCACTGACGCGCGGACGTACGCGCGTGTGCGCGTTTTTTTTTCCTGAAATTGACCGGACTGATATTGACCTTGATCATGATAAATATGAATGAGGAATTACTTTTGGTTATGAAGATATGATCATGAGTTGATTTTCACAAAATGGCACCTAGATGACGTCATCAGTCAAGGTCAAGGTTGAAAACGTTATTTTGATTTCTCTATATGCCTATACATATGTGTGCCAAATTTCAAAGCATTTGATTGAACCATTTCAAAGTGATCTTGCTCACAAAAAAGTGGTTCGAAATAAGAAAAATAAACTAGATTTGTAATACTTGTTTGGAACAAGTATAGGTGGGCTGATCCAACAAAAAATTGAGACAAAATGAAGGGTACATCTGAGATAGCTTTTTGTCTCAGCTACAACATACTCGAAGGTCAGCGTAAATGAAGCTAAAACGACGTAGATATTGCTCGCGAAAGATGGGAATGTAGAATCCAGTTTTGAGAAAAAAAATCATGTCCCATAGAGAATACACGCAAAATGTGAAAAATTGACATGCCTCCTTTAATCGCAAAAATACGCCATGATGCCTTTATCAAAAATAAAAAATTGTGGTGGCTGCTTTTGTAGAAAATATTCTCATCTAAAACATTTTAAAATTTGGAAGAAAATCGATCAATATCTTCAGAGATACAATCAATTTTCCAAAAATATGCTAATGTCATAATATGCAAAATAAAATGTTGAGTTCGGAGGCCATTATGATGACGTCATGAGTAAATTGAGGGTCAAATGAGACATGAAATCAAATCTACAATTCATACTCTATCAGAATAAGAAAAAAAAATTGGGTACACCTTACATCCTAAAGAGCTACAATGGATTTTGTATAGGCATGTTTTTGCCCATATATGCTATGTATTATAAGAGCTCGCGCGTACGGAAATTTTTGTTAAACGGTCGATCATTCCGTTATTAATAGTCATAAAGATATAAACATGGTATCAATTTGTTTGTAAACATATGTGTAATATTATAAAAGAAAAAAAAAGGCAATTCTATATTTCGTAATAGTTTTACGCGCGAAAACGCGCGCGCATGCGTGTGTGTGCGATTTTTTATAAAATGCTTAAAATGGCCTTAAACGTATGCAAACAAATTTTGAGAAGATTTTGAGCATTTTAAAATTTTGCGCGCGCATTGACGCGCGGAAGTACGCGCACGCGCGCGTTATTTGACCTGAAATTGACCGGACGGATATTGACCTTGATCATGATAAAAATGAATGAGAAATACCTTTTGGTTATGAAGATATGATCATGAGTTTATTTTCGTAAAATTTTACAAAATGGCGCCTAAATGACGTCATCAGTCAAGGTCAAAGTTGAAAAAAATTCTGTGCTTTGTACATATGCCTATACATATGTGTGCCAAATTTCAAGGCATTTGATCCAGCCATTTTCAAGTTATCTTGTCCACAAAAAAGTGGTTAGAAATAAGAAAAATAAAGAATAAATAAATAAATAATAAAGGCAATTCTAACGAAATTATAAGGTGGTCTGTACGTTATACAGCCCACCTGATAATAAATAATAAAGGCAATTTTAACAAAATTATAAGGTGGTCTGTATTAGATACAGCCCACCTAACTAGAAATTTAATTCGTCATGGGGACGAATTAGGTGGTCTGTTTTCAATTTTATGATCATTGAAAAAGTCAAAAAAGAAAAAAAAATGAAGAAAACAAATTGTTGGAGACTTCCCGGACTCGAACCAGCGATCTCGAGGTCCGAAGTCAAGTGCGTTACCGATATACCAAAACATTTCCCATAGCGATTACACGTAAACGGAAAATGAAATTCTCAAATCCCACTTTGCAAGTGAAATATGAGCATGATCCCGGCATCTGATCGAGAAATAAATGGCACACTTGTGATAGCTTATTGGCTCAGCTACAACATACTCGATGCTCAGCGAAAACGAAGCTGAGACGACGGAGATATTGCTCGTGAAAGACGGGAATGTAGAATCCAGTTTTCAGAAAAAGTCATGTCCCATAGAGAATACACGCAAAATGTAAAAAATTGACATGCCTCCTTTAATCGCAACAATACGCCATGATGCTTTCGTCAAAATGAAAATTTGTGGACAAAGCATCTGTAGAGAATTGTCTTAGCTAAAACATATTAAAATGTGGATGAAAATTGATCAATTTTTACAGAGATACAATCAATTTTCCAAAAATATGATGACGTCATAATATGCAAATTGAAATTTTGAGTTCGGAGGCCATTATGATGACGTCATGAGTCAATTGAGGGTCAAATGAGACATGAAATCATATCTCCAATTCATATTCTATCAAAATATGAAAACAAAATTGGGTTCATCTTGCATCCTAAAGCGCTACAATGGATTTTGTATAGGCATGTTTTTGCCCATGTATGCTATGTATTACAAGAGCTCGCACGCACGGACATTATCTTAAACGGACGCTTATTCCGTTATTAATGGGCAGAAAAAGGTGAACAAGGTATCAAAATGCTTGGAAAAATGTGCCAAATACGATGACAGAGAAAATTTGGCGATTTTATGTTGGCAAATACCAGTACGCGCGTGCGAGCTTTTTTTTGCGAAACGCTTAAAATAGCCTGAAACGTATGCAAAATAAATTTTAAACGATTTGGAGCATTTTTATTTTTTGCGCGCGTGCTGACGCGCGGACGTACGCATGCGCGCGCGTTTTCTGACCTGAAACTGACCGGACGGATATTGACCTTAATCATGATAGATATGAATGAGAAATGCCTTTCCGTTATGAAGATATGATCATGAGTAAGAAGTACCAAAAAAAAACACAAAATGGCGCCTGGATGACGTCATGAAGACTTGATGACCTTGAAAATGTTACTCCGACGTTTCATGACAATGACCTATGACTGTGCCAAAATTGAACGAAATTGATTAAACCGATCTTGAGTTGTCCTGTTAACAAAAAAGTGGGAATAATAAATAAAAATAAAGAAATAATAATAACTAGACATAATACTTGTTTGGAACAAGTATAGGTGGGCTGGTCAACTAAAATTTGAGAAAAAATAGAGCAAAAATAAGCGAGATACTGCTTAAAAATTCTTAAAAAACAGGATCATGTAGATTCATGACGTGAACGAAATTCACCTTCTATAGGCATAACACGCAAATTAAGACATTTCTGACATGAGGCCTTTAATCGAAATTTTAACTATGATGACGACATCAAAATGAAAAATGGTTATTATTGAGCTTGTAGAGAATTGTCTTAGCTACAACATATCGAAATTTTGAAGAAAATTGATCAATATTTACAGAGATACAATCAATTTTCCATAAATATGCTGACGTCATAATATGCAAATTCGTATTTTGAGTTCCAAGGCCATTATGATGATATTACGATACCCTTAATGGCCAAATGAGACATGGAATCATATTTCCGACTCAATGTCTATCTAAATATGAACAAAATTGAAGATCACGGTTCATTCCAAAGAGCTATAGGGATTTTGTATAGGCAAGTTTTTGCCCATATATGCTATGTATTAAAAGAGCTCGCGCGTACAGACATTTATCTTGAATTGACGCTCATCTTGTTATTAATGGTCATAAAGAGATAAACTTGGTATCAAATTCCTCGAAAAAATATGAGAAATATCATGCAAAAAAAAAAAATGGCGATTCTATGTTTTGTAATGGTGTTACGCGCAAAAACGCGCGCGCATGTGCGTACGCGCGATTTTTTATAAAATGCTTAAAATGACCTGAAACGTATGCAAAATAAATTTTAGACGATTTTGAGCATTTTAAAATTGTGCACGCGCACTGACGCGCGGACGTACGCGCGTGTGCGCGTTTTTTTTCCTGAAATTGACCGGACTGATATTGACCTTGATCATGATAAATATGAATGAGGAATTACTTTTGGTTATGAAGATATGATCATGAGTTGATTTTCACAAAATGGCACCTAGATGACGTCATCAGTCAAGGTCAAGGTTGAAAACGTTATTTTGATTTCTCTATATGCCTATACATATGTGTGCCAAATTTCAAAGCATTTGATTGAACCATTTCAAAGTGATCTTGCTCACAAAAAAGTGGTTCGAAATAAGAAAAATAAACTAGATTTGTAATACTTGTTTGGAACAAGTATAGGTGGGCTGATCCAACAAAAAATTGAGACAAAATGAAGGGTACATCTGAGATAGCTTTTTGTCTCAGCTACAACATACTCGAAGGTCAGCGTAAATGAAGCTAAAACGACGTAGATATTGCTCGCGAAAGATGGGAATGTAGAATCCAGTTTTGAGAAAAAAAATCATGTCCCATAGAGAATACACGCAAAATGTGAAAAATTGACATGCCTCCTTTAATCGCAAAAATACGCCATGATGCCTTTATCAAAAATAAAAAATTGTGGTGGCTGCTTTTGTAGAAAATATTCTCATCTAAAACATTTTAAAATTTGGAAGAAAATCGATCAATATCTTCAGAGATACAATCAATTTTCCAAAAATATGCTAATGTCATAATATGCAAAATAAAATGTTGAGTTCGGAGGCCATTATGATGACGTCATGAGTAAATTGAGGGTCAAATGAGACATGAAATCAAATCTACAATTCATACTCTATCAGAATAAGAAAAAAAAATTGGGTACACCTTACATCCTAAAGAGCTACAATGGATTTTGTATAGGCATGTTTTTGCCCATATATGCTATGTATTATAAGAGCTCGCGCGTACGGAAATTTTTGTTAAACGGTCGATCATTCCGTTATTAATAGTCATAAAGATATAAACATGGTATCAATTTGTTTGTAGAATTATCTTAGCTACAACATATCAAAATTTGGAAGAAAATCGATCAATATATACAGAGATACAATCAATTTTCCATAAATATGCTGACGTCATAATATGCAAATTCCTATTTTTAGTTTGAAGGCCATTATGATGATGTCAACATATTTTTAATAGCCAAATGAGACATTAAATCATATTTCCGACTCATTCTCTATCAAAATATGAAACAAAATTGAGGGTCTCCGTGCATTCCAAAGAGCTATAATGGATTTTGTATAGGCATGTTTTTGCCCATATATGCTATGTATTACAAGAGCTCGCGCGCATGGACATTTATCTTGAATGGACGCTCATCTTGTTATTAATGGTCATAAAGAGATAAACATGGTATCAAATTGTTCGAAAAAATATGAGAAATATCATGAAAGAAGAAAAAATGGCGATTCTATGTTGTGTTGTGTTACGCGCGAAAACGCGCGCGCATGCGCGTGTGCGAGATTTTTTATAAAATGCTTAAAATGGCCTGAAACGTATGCAAAATTATTTTGAGACGATCTAGAGCATTTTAAAATTTTGCGCTTACTGACGCGCGGACGTACGCGCACGCGCGCGTTTTTTGACCTGAAATTGACCGGACTGATATTGACCTTGATCATGATAAATATGAATGAGAAATGACTTACCGTTATGAAAATATGATCATGAGTGTTTTTTTAGAAAATGTCACAAAATGGCGCCTAGATGACGTCATCAGTCAAGGTCAAGGTTGAAAATTTGTCTGTGTTTTGTTCGAATGCCTATACATATGTGTGCTAAATTTCAAGGTATTTGATTGAACCATTTTCAAGTTATCTTGCTCACAAAAAAGTGGGTCGAAATAAGAAAAATAAACTAGACATATAATACTTGTTTGGAACAAGTATAGGTGGGCTGGTCAACTTAAATTTTAAACAAAATAGAGCAAAAATAAGCGAGATACTGCTTTAAAATTCTTAAAAAACAATATCATGTAGTTTCATGACGTAAACGAAATTCACCTTTTATAGGGATAACGCAAATTATGAAATGTTTGACATGAGGCCTTTAATCGAGATTTTCACTATGATGACGTCATCAAAATGAAAAATGATTATTTTTGAGGTTGTAGAGAATTGTCTTAGCTACAACATATCGAAATTTTGAAGAAAATTGATCAACATTTACAGAGATACAATCAATTTTACATAAATATGCTGACGTCATAATATGCAAATTCGTATTTTGAGTTCCAAGGCCATTATGATGATGTCACGATATACTTCATGGCCAAATGAGACATGGAATCATATTTCCGACTCATACTCTATTTAAAAATGAAAAAACATTGAAGGTCACGGTTCATTCCAAAGAGCTATAATGGATTTTGTATAGGCATGTTTTTGCCCATATATGCTATGTAATAAAAGAGCTCGCGCGCACGGACATTTATCTTGAATTGACGCTCATCTTGTTATTAATGGTCATAAGGAGAAAAACATGGTATCAAATTCCTCGAACAAATATGAGAAATATCATGAAAGAAAAAAAAATGGCGATTCTTTGTTGTGTAATGGTGTTACGCGCGAAAACGCGCGCGCATGCTCTTACGCGCGATTTTTTATAAAATGCTTAAAATGACCTGAAACGTATGCAAAATTAATTTGAGTCGATTTTGAGCATTTTAAAATTTTGGGCGTGCACTGACGCGCGGACGTACGCGCACGCGCGCATTTTTTGACTGGAAATTGACCGGAGTGATATTGACCTTAATCATGATAAATATGAATGATAAATACCTTTTGGTTATGAAGATATGATCATGAGTTGATTTTCAGAAAATTTCACAAAATGGCGCCTAGATGACGTAATCAGTCAAGGTCAAGGTTGAACAAATTTCTGTGTTTTGTTCTAATGCCTATACATATGTGTGCAAAATTGCAAGGTATTTGATTGAACCAATTTAAAGTTATCTTGCTCACAAAAAAGTGGTTCGAAATAAGAAAAATAAATAATAAATAAATAATAATAAAGGCAATTTTAACAAAATTATAAGGTGGTCTGTATTAGATACAGCCCACCTAATAAATAACTAGACATATAATACTTGTTTGGAACAAGTATAGGTGGGCTGGTCAACTAAAATTTGACACAAAATAGAGCAAAAATAAGCGAGATACTGCTAAAAAACAATGTCATATAGATTAATGATGTGAAAGAAATTCACCTTCCTTAGGCATAGCACGCAACTTAAGAAATTTCTGATATGTGCCCTTTGATCGTAATTTTCACTATGATGACGTGATCAAAATGAAAAATGGTGGACACTAAGCTTGTAGAGAATTGTCTTAGCTACATCATATCGAAATTTGGAAGAAAATCGATCAATATTTACAGAGATACAATCAATTTTACATAAATATGCTGACTTCATAATATGCAAATTCGTAATTTAAGTTCCAAGGCCATTGTGATGATGTCACGATACACTTAATGGCCAGATGAGACATGGAATCATATCTTCGACTCATACTCTATCTAAATATGAACAAAAATTGAAGGTCACGGTTCATTCCAAAGAGCTATAATGGATTTTGTATAGGCATGTTTTTGCCCATATATGATATGTATTAAAAGAGCTCGCGCGCACAGGCATTTTTCTTGAATTGACGCTCATCTTGTTATTAATGGACATAAAGAGATAAACATGGTATCAAATTCCTCGAAAAAATATGAGAAATATCATGAAAGAAAAAAAAATGGCGATTCTATGTTATGTAATGGTGTTACGCGTGAAAACGCGCGCGCATGCGCGTGTGCGCGATTTTTTATAAAATGCTTAAAATGACCTGAAAACGCGCGCGCATGCGCGTGTGCGCGATTTTTTATAAAATGCTTAAAATGACCTGAAACGTATGCAAAATAAATTTGAGACGATTTTGAGCATTTTGAAATTTTGCGCGCGCATTGACGCGCGAACGTACGCGCATGCGCGCGTTTTTTGACCTGAAATTGACCGGACGGATATTGACCTTGATCATGATTAATATGAATGAGAATAGGTTTTTGCTTATGAAGATATGATCATGAGTTGATTTTCACAAAATGGCGCCTAGATGACGTCATCAGTCAAGGTCAAAGTTGAAAACGTTTTTTTGATTTCTCTATATGCCTATACATGTGTGTGCCAAATTTCAAAGCATTTGATTTAACGAATTTCAAGTTATCTTGCTCACAAAAAAGTGGTCCGAAATAAGAAAAATAAATAATAAACGACATATAATACTTGTTTGGAACAAGTATAGGTGGGCTGGTCAACTAAAATTTGACACAAAATAGAGCAAAAATAAGCGAGATACTGCTAAAAAACAATGTCATAAAGATTAATGATGTGAAAGAAATTCACCTTCCTTAGGCATAACACGCAACTTAAGAAATTTCTGATATGTGCCCTTTGATCGTCATTTTCACTATGATGACGTGATCAAAATGAAAAATGGTGAAAACTAAGCTTGTAGAGAATTGTCTTAGCTACATCATATCGAAATTTGGAAGAAAATCGATCAATATTTACAGAGATACAATCAATTTTACATAAATATGCTGACTTCATAATATGCAAATTCGTAATTTAAGTTTCAAGGCCATTGTGATGATGTCACGATACACTAAATGGCCAGATGAGACATGGAATCATATCTTCGACTCATACTCTATCTAAATATGAACAAAAATTGAAGGTCACGGTTCATTCCAAAGAGCTATAATGGATTTTGTATAGGCATGTTTTTGCCCATATATGCTATGTATTAAAAGAGCTCGCGCGCACGGGCATTTTTCTTGAATTGACGCTCATCTTGTTATTAATGGACATAAAGAGATAAACATGGTATCAAATTCCTCGAAAAAATATGAGAAATATCATGAAAGAAAAAAAAATGGCGATTCTACGTTGTGTAATGGTGTTACGCGCGAAAACGCGCGCGCATGCATGTGTGCGCGATTTTTTATAAAATGCTTAAAATGACCTGAAACGTATGCAAAATAAATTTGAGACGATTTTGAGCATTTTTAAATTTTGCGCGCGCATTGACGCGCGGACGTACGCGCACGCGCGCGTTTTTTGACCTGAAATTGACCGGACGGATATTGACCTTGATCATGATTAATATGAATGAGAATAGGTTTTTGCTTATGAAGATATGATCATGAGTTGATTTTCACAAAATGGCACCTAGATGACGTCATCAGTCAAGGTCAAGGTTGAAAACGTTATTTTGATTTCTCTATATGCCTATACATGTGTGTGCCAAATTTCAAAGCATTTGATTTAACCAATTTCAAGTAATCTTGCTCACAAAAAAGTGGTTCGAAATAAGAAAAATAAATAATAAACTAGACATATAATACTTGTTTGGAACAAGTATAGGTGGGCTGGTCAATTAAAATTTGAAAACAAAATAGATCAAAAATAAGCGAGAAACTACTTATAAATTTTTAATAAACAATATCATGTAGATTCATTACGTGAACGAAATTCACCTTCTATAGTCATAACACGCAAATTGTGAAATTTCTGACATGAGGCCTTTAATCGAAATTTTCACTCTGATGACGTCATCAAAATAAAAAATAGTTTTTATTGAACTTTTAGAGAATTATCTTAGCTACAACATATCAAAATTTTGAAGAAAATCGATCAATATATACAGAGATACAATCAATTCTTCATAAATAACCTGACGTCATAATATGCAAATTCCTATTTTTAGTTCGAAGGCCATTATGATGATGTTAAAATATTTTTAATAGCCAAATGAGACATTAAATCATATTTCCGACTCATTCTCTATCATAATATGAAAAAATATTGGGGGTCCAGTTCCATCCCAAAGAGCTAAAATGGAATTTGTATAGGCATGTTTTTGCCCATATATGCTATGTATTACAAGAGCTCGCGCGCATGGACATTTATCTTGAATGAACGCTCATCTTCTTATAAATGGTCATAAAGAGATAAACATGGTATCAAATTGTTCGAGAAAATATGAGAAACATCATGAAAGAACAAAAAGGCGATTCTATGTTGTGTAATGGTGTAACGCGCGAAAACGCGCGCGCATGCGCGTGTGCGCGATTTTTATAAAATGCTTAAAATGACCTGAAACGTATGCAAACAAATTTGAGACGATTTTGAGCATTTTGAATTTTTGCGCGCGCACTGACGCGCGGACGTACGCGCACGCGCGCGTGTTTTGACCTGAAATTGACCGGACAGATATTGACCTTGATCATGATAAATATGAATGAGAAATGGTTTTTGGTTATGAAGATATGATCAAGAGTTTATTTTCAGAAAATTTCACAAAATGGCGCCTAGATGACGTCATCAGTCAAGGTCAAGGTTGAAAACGTTATTTTGATTTTTCTATATGCCTATACATAAGTGTGTCAAATTTCAAAGCATTTGATTGAACCATTTTCAAGTTATCTTGCTCACAAAAAAGTGGTTCGAAATAAGAAAAATAAACTAGATTTGTAATACTTGTTTGGAACAAGTATAGGTGGGCTGATCCAACAAAAAATTGAGACAAAATGAAGGGTACATTTGAGATAGTTTTTTGTCTCAGCTACAACATACTCGAAGTTCAGCGTAAATGAAGCTAAAACGACGTAGATATTGCTCGCGAAAGACGGGAATGTAGAATCAAGTCATGTCCCATAGAGAATACACGCAAAAATGTGAAAAATTGACATGCCTCCTTTAATCGCAAAAATACGCCATGATGCCTTTGTCAAAATGAAAAATTGTGGCAAGGGATTTGTAGAGAATTGTCTCAGCTAGAACATATCAAAATTTTGAAGAAAATCGATCAATTTTTACAAAGATACAATCAATTTTCCATAAATATGCTGACGTCATAATATGCAAATTGAAATTTTGAGTTCGGAGGCCATTATGATGACGTCATGAGTTAATTGAGGGTCAAATGAGACATGAAATCATATCTCCGATTCATACTCAATCAAAATATGAAGAAAAAAATTGGGGTCACCTTGCATCCTAAAGAGCTACAATGGATTTTGCATAGGCATGTTTTTGCCCATATATGCTATGTATTACAAGAGCTCGCGCGCACGGAAATTTATGTTTAACGGTCGATCATTCCGTCATTAATAGTCATAAAGAGATAAACATGCTATCAAATTGTTTGTAAAAATATGTGGAATATTATGAAAGAAAAAAATGGCGATTCTATGGTGTGCAATAGTTTTACGCGCGAAAACGCGCACGCATGTGCGTGTGCGCGATTTTTTATAAAATGCTTAGAATGGCCTAAAACGTATGCAAAATGATTTTGAGACGATTTTGAGCATTTTAAAATTTTCCGCGCGCATTGACGCGCGGACGTACGCGCACGCGCGCGTCATTTGACCTGCAATTGACCGGAAGGATATTGACCTTGATCATGATAAATATAAATGAGAAATACTTTTTGGTTATGAAGATATGATCATGAATTGATTTTCGTAAAATTTTACAAAATGGCACCTAGATGACGTCATCAGTCAAGGTCAAGGTTGAAAAAATTTCTGTGCTTTGTACATATGCCTATACATATGTGTGCCAAATTTCAAGGCATTTCATCGAGCCATTTTCAAGTTATCTTGCTAACAAAAAAGTGGTTAGAAATAAGAAAAATATTTAATAATAATAAATAATAAATAAAGGCAATTCTAACGAAATTATAAGGTGGTCTGTACGTTATACAGCCCACCTGATAAATAAATAAAAGCGATTTTAACAAAAATACTAGAAATTTAATTCGTCACGAAGACGAATAAGGTGGTCTGTCTAAGTCTTATGATAGAATTGAGAATGGGAGAAGTTATACCGTGTGTCTCAAAAAAAACGTAACACTTTTGAAATGGTTGCCAAATTGAGCATATATAATTTTATGAAAAAATGTTGATATGTATGGAAAGCTAAAGGACCAACCTTTCATATGATATGAAAAAATTGAAAAAAAAATCATGCTTCGATGAACAGTGTTCACTTAAGTTAGAGGTATGAAAATGGGCCTGCGCAGGATTTTTCCTTCCAATTTTGGACAGGTAAGTTACTTTTAGCATACAAAATAAGTTTGATATGAGATATTCATGATCGATGGATTAAGAGTTAAAAGGATGTTTTGAATACCAGTCCTTTCTCTCTGTCATTTATCAATCCCCAAACACCACCCCTGCCACACACACACACACACACACACACCAACTTCCACTCCCATCTTATTGTATCATTGATCTGGTAGATGTGAACAGGATGAAGGAAGAATGGGAAAATGTTAAATTGAAATACCGTATTCAAAATCATAATTGACATTATGCAACCCACTCTCCTCCCCCCCACAACCTTTTCCCATCCCATCACCTACCCCTTGCCTTTTCTTTATCAGTTTTCTTCCGTAAGTTTGGTGGATCATCAATCACATTTTATTCAGGTTTTATGAATGACCCAAACATGTAATAGCTAAGTACATCATTCATTATGCATTGAAAATACCAGAATTCGAGGTATTCAAAATATCCTTTTGATTCAAAATATCCTTTTGATCCATCGATCATGAATATCTCATATCGACCTTATTTTGTAAGTTACAAGTAATTTACCTGTCCAAAATTGGAAGGAAAAATCCTGCGCAGGCCCATTTTCATACCTCTAACTTAAGTGAACACTGTCCATCGAAGCATGATTTTTTTTTAATTTTTTCATATCATATGAAAGGTTGGTCCTTTAGCTTTCCATACATATAGACATTTTTTCATAAAATTATATATGCTCAATTTGGCAACCATTTCAAAAGTGTTACGTTTTTTTTGAGACACACGGTATAGACATGTAAACAATGATGATCATGATGACCATGATGATGATCATGATAGTAAAGGTGATGATGATGATGATAATGATAATGTTATATGATGATAAAAACGATAATGTTAATGATGATGATGAGCACAAGCATGATCCTGACATCTGATTGAAAAAATAAGGAAATATTTAGATAGCAAATAGTCTCAGCTACAACATACTAAAATTTGGGAGAAAACTGTTGAATAACAAACGAGATACTGGTCAAAACACCTTGTCATGCACATTCATGTTTTGAAAAAAGTGACCTCCCATAGACATAACACGCAAATATGACAAATTATGCATTGTCGCCTTTAATGGAATATTTAACTATGATGACGTCATCGAAATGAAAAATAAATGACATATTTCTGATAGAGAATTATCTCAGCTACAACATATTAAAATCTGAGAGAAAATTAATCACAGATAAGTGAGATAATTTCAATTAAACAAAGACAAAAATTACGTCATCAACAAAATACATTTGTTTGAGTTTAGATGCCAATATGATGACTTTATTTCACTTTGTACGAGTCAGGGTGGTATGAAATCATATCTCCAACTCATGCTTTCTCCAACCATGATATAAAAATTGGGGGTCAATGGACTATCTGAAGAGCTATTTCGATATTTAAAATGGCATGTTTTTGATCAAATTTGCATTATATCGCCCATAGCAGTACGCGCGGATTTTGAACTTTGACGCACGCTCACGGCCTTATTAAATATGAAGAATGACTGAAATTAATGTAAATTGTCAATTACGTTAAGAGGAATCCAAATCATGTAAATATTTTGAATTTGACTTTTTCTGCGCGTCATGAGCGCGCGCAACGCGCGCGGGGGCATGTACGGACGGAAAATTTTAAAATGATTAAAATGACCTGATTCGTACTCTCGTTTAATAGTTAAGTGATTTTGAGCAATTTTAAATTTTGACGCGCACATACGCGCGCATCATGACCTTTATGTGACCTTTGATGACATGACCTGTTGACTCTTGACCTGAAGTATATGTGATATGAATATGAATGACCTTTGCTGATGCATCATGAAGATATGATGGATAATGTGATTTCACAAAATGGCGCCTGGATGACGTCACGATGATTTGATGACATTGAAAATGTTCATGTCACGTCTCATGACAATGACCTATGAATGTGCCAAAATTTAATGAAATTAACTAAACCAAACTTGAGTTATCCGGGGCACAAAAAACAGGAAGAAATAAAAATAAAGAATAATAATAATAATAAATAAAGAAAATTCTGACGAAATCAATAGGTGGTCTGTTGATAACAGACCACCTAATAAGGTGGTCTGTATTAGATACAGCCCACCTAATAATAAAGGCAATTTTAACAAAATTATAAGGTGGTCTGTATTAGATACAGCCCACCTAACTAGACATATAATACTTGTTTGGAACAAGTATAGGTGGGCTGGTCAACTTAAATTTGAGACAAAATAGAGCAAAAAAAAGCGAGATACTGCTTACAAATTCTTAAAAAACAATATCATGTAGTTTCATGACGTGAACGAAATTCACCTTCTATAGGGATAAGGCAAATTATGAAGGCCTTTTGACATGAGGCCTTTAATCGAGATTTTCACTATGATGACGTCATCAAAATGAAAATGGTTATTTTAAACCTTGTAGAAAATTGTCTTAGCTACAACATATCGAAATTTTGAAGAAAATCGATCAATATTTACAGAGATACAATCAATTTTACATAAACATGCTGACTTCATAATATGCAAATTCGTATTTTGAGTTCCAAGGCCATTATGATGATGTCACGATACACTTAATGGCCAAATGAGACATGGAATCATATCTCCGACTCATACTCTATATAATTATGAAAAAAAATTGAAGGTCACTGTGCATTCCAAAGAGCTATAATGGATTTTGTATAGGCATGTTTTTGCCCATATATGCTATGTATTAAAAGAGCTCGCGCGCACAGAAATTTATCTTGAATTGACGCTCATCTTGTTATTAATGGTCATAAAGAGATAAACATGCAATCAAATTGTTTGAGAAAATATGAGAAATATCATGAAAGAAAAAAAAATGGCGATTCTATGTTGTGTAATGGTGTTACGCGCGAAAACGCGTTTTTTATAAAATGCTTAAAATGACCTAAAACGTATGCAAAATGAATTTGAGACGATTTTGAGCATTTTGAAATTTTGCGCGCGCATTGACGCGCGGACGTACACGCACGCGCGCGTTTTTTGCCCTGAAATTGACCGGACGCGTCTTATTTTTTCGTACCATGGCGAGCCCGGATTCCTGTTTTATCATGAATATTCATTAGGCAGGGCCGGGGAAGTCTCGATTCTCTTGAATATTCATGTATGATCGAGGCATGCGCAGCATCGAATATCGTGTGTAACAAGTACGTTGGATTAATGGCAGGCCTATAATATGACATAGAAAAGCAATGTCATGGTCATTTAGATAATACAGTCATAAATGCTGTGTTTAATTACTAGTAAATGCCAAAATGTCAGTACCGGTAGACAAGATATATAGCATATATTTCAAGTAAGAGTCTTGATAGGCAATTTGTGAGTAGCCTAGGCCTACTTTTCTGAGATTAATGGGAGTCTAGTTCTTTTCATGAATTGGTAAATAATCAGTTCTAGGTTTGCTTTTTAAATATTACAAGCAGAGGTTGCATTATGGTATTGAATATGTGATACAGTATTATAAACTGTATAAAATAGATAACAAGAATAGGCCTACATACAGACATTTATCAAAAATAAAATACTTGTGTATTGCACTTAAATTATTTCTATGATCTATGCTCACTTAACTGCATAAGGAAGAAAAGGAAGAAAGAAAAATGGGATTAGAAAGAAGAATAACAAAGTTAAAAAGTAAAATATATATAAATAATAAATGAATGGAAGAAATAAAGAATACGGAATAGATACCAAGGAAGAAAGAAATAAATTGCAAGAAAATTGAAATGAAAAGAAGACAAAAGAAAAAGGGAAAGGAGCAAGATAATATTGATACCATATCTTCAATCTTGTTTTCTTTTATCTTGCCTCTTGTTTTTGTTTAGGCCTAGCTACCATTTTTTCCTTTCCTTTCTCTTTTTCTCTTAAAAGTTCTCTTTGGTTTCTTTCTAAAATAATGAGGGAAGGGGGGGTGGGGGACTCGATGGTAATTCATCATTTGAAGGTTTACAATGTGACGTCCACGAGTTATATGCACCCACTGAAGAAAATCCATGTACAGGGTTGCTGCAGGAACCCCAGCACCCACAGATCCCACGCATGATGAGACAAACTCGAGAGAAAACTACACATTCTTTCACATACATTGAAGAAAAAAAAGAAGAAAACAAATCCAAGATCGGTTGAACTCTTTTTGACCCCTCCCCAGGACGTCGATCAATTACATGTATGTGCCCCCCCCCCCCCAAACTCTGGCTACGGCCCTGGCGATAATTACCCACTATTCAAATCTGACAGGTGCCCCTTTTTCTTCAACAAATGCCCCTTTAACTTCATAATAAGTGCCACTGTTCCATTTTCATAAGTGCCCCTTGTGATATCTGATAAAAGCCCTTTCATTTTTTTTACTTTGACACGCGTCCCCTTAAACTTTCTAACAAGTGCCCTTTTACCTTTTGATATGTGCCCCTTTCCCTGTTTAATAGGAGCCCCAAACCCAACCCTTTCTCATAAATGCCCCTTTGACACATGCCCCCTTTTCCTTTTTTTATAATTCCCCTTTTCTCTCTTTCTCTGTCTTTCGAAAACTATCTTCTGCAAGGTTTGTTCTCTTGACTGAGCAACCTGTTGCAATTCCTTTCTGTCTCACTTTCAGTCGTACTTGTTGCCACTCATTTGCATTCACTCGTTATCAACTACCATCAACCATTCCATATTCACTCCATTACTGTCCACATTTCAATTTCATTCTCTTCACTCTCCCTTTTTGCAGCCTTTCCAGGAGCTTTGCTAGAAGTAGAACATTTTTAATGTAGAGGCCAGAGAAACCGGAAAGTATGTTAATCATTTTATTCAAATATCTAACTTGAAAAAAAGGAAAGTGAAACATTGTTTAATTACAATATATTGACATAATTTTGTTAAAGAAAAAATTTGAATTTAACACTGGAAATATGTAATTGGTTTGCCAGCCCCCCCCCCCCCCCAAAAAAAAAAAAAAACACACTCAAAACACAACAGTGGTACCAGGGTTTTTGTTAGGAGGCCCATGTACTGTATAATTTGTATTATTAAGAATAGTTTTCTCTTTTTTATTAATTTGACATTGGCATACCGTAAATTTCACCAGGAACCCCCCCCCCCCTCCCGACACTGCCATTACTTCTACCAACAGTAATGCTATAATTCAAAATTTCACTTTCTAAATCCTTCTAATATAAACATATAATCATATTTGTACAGAGGATAAGATAAGAGGATAGCAAGCCCCCCCCCCCCCCCCCACAAGCATCGAAACATGATTCTATGAAAGCTACCAGTTTGGATACGAAAGGCAATGAGGATTAGCAGTTTCCATATTTAATGCATTTAGAGTGTTGTCTTTCAAACCTTCTTACATACAATACTTGAAGTAGCAATTATTTCATAATCTACAAAACTTCCCATACAGAAGTCCATAGAGGTAAATGAATTTTAACATGTATAATTATAATCAAAATATCATTGATTAATTCAATCTTTGATATAGACTGATAGACCTTTATCAATCAAATTTGAAGGAGAATCTTTCTGCCCAGTCCTCAGTTTCATCCTATAAGATGGTAGTTGATATTGTTAGAATTTTAATGTTTATTCGTTGAGGATTAGTTATCTTTAATTATTTGAAAGTCGACAAGATGATAAACTTCATTAGCTTTATTGAATGTAGTATTCTACAAACATATAATACAAATAACAAATAAATATCATGTAAATATTCCAGTTTAAACCCATCTCTATTGTCCTCTTTCATTATATGAGGGTGGCATCTTTAAGACGTAGTCTCGTGTAGATATCTTCTGCATCCATCACTAAAGTTGTAGCCTAGTTTTCAGAAAAAAATATAACCCAAGTCTGTTGAATGGAAAAATGAAATAAGATATAAAAAAATCAACAATGACTAATAACATACACCCTGATACCTGCTCAGAAAAAGGAAGGACTGAAATTCACTTGGGGTTCTAGTGGGCAAACCTAAACTATTTTTTGTACAAGACTAGTTTAAATACTGACCGCATCTTAAATTATTACTGATGATCCCATTAAGACGATAGGCCTGCTGGAGCTCGGATCAGACAAGGTATGAAATAAGTAATACAATGTAATACAACTCGTGCTCATACCGGTAATTGAATAATACTCGGTTAAGTATGGGACATAAAATGACCAAACAACTTTGACCAGAGAATGTACTGGAAATAATGCTACTGAAACATACGTAATGTAGACTTATATTTCATCTATATTGACATTTAATTTTTAATCTAAATTACAATTGTGATATTAAGTCAATTATTCTTGTACAAGTCAACTGACAATGAAAAATATCTGTTTCAGATCTATAATTTTCTCCATGACATTTGTTCCACAAAAATTTATTGGGGGTACCTTCATGTATATTAGCACACTTGCTCGTATGAAGTGTAGTAGGCCCGCATCTCTAGATATGATCCCGTCAACATCTGTTCTTTGTTCCTCTCCTGAGTTTGCAAACCAGAATGCCTTCATCATCCACTGTAGAGAGGCATCATCCTACATGAGAGAAAACAAAGTAGGTACATGTACTTCAATTAAAAACTGATACTGATGGATACATATCAACCATAATACATCCTATAAACAGACTTTTATCAATCTTATTTTGTGTTCTTCTTCATCTTCATTGCTCAAGAAGTGAAAGTAACCCTTACAAAAAAAAATAATGAGGGGTCCTGTGTATACCCTACATGTAGTGCTTACAATGTGCATTTGATATGGCTCTTCTAAACACAGGACCTCCTGTAAATAAGGACACATTTTCCTTTGTAAACATAGAAAGAAAAGACATCAATATTTGTATACTAGGTGCAGAACTAGAATAAAATATACCCTCCACTATATATGCTTGCAATGTCAACTTAGTTCCATTTCCTTTTGAGTGAATTAATAGGTGGTCGTTTAATATGTGTGTGCTAAATAACCTGATAACTGTACCTGCATGGGACTTTCTGCTTCATCTTGCAAATATAAGAGATGTTGTAATGTCCTCCTTCCAGCTCTTCAGTTTCAATCTTTTGGAACAAAAAGAAGAAGAAAATCAATACGACAATCAAGGCATCCCTTTCTCCTTAACAAAATAAAATAGATCTAGCATAATTCAAATTAATAGATATTTTTATGTCATGGTTGGCCTTAATTTTAATATGGTGTGGAAATCAACATTCCTATTTAATGAACCACAGTACAAAGTAAAACTAAATGGAAGATTTAACTTGTGCATCAAACAGTGGTTTCTATGGCCTATGAACACGAAGCAGTACTAAGTAGAATTAGTTTATTATAACAAGAAGAGGTGGACTACATACCATATAAGCAGAGGCGGCGCTCCGAGAGGGGGGGGGGGGCAGAGTGCCCTCCCATTTGGTCAAGTACCCTAAAAGTGCCCCTTTTTGCATAGGAAAAGTGCCCCTTTTTACATAGGAAAGTGCCCCTTTTACTCTGACAAGTGCCCCTATTAAGTTTTTAAAGTGCCCCTTCCCCTTTTAATAACTACCCCTTTTAACTTGGATAAGCGCACCTTATATCTTCACATGTGCTCCCTTTCATTTTTAATAAGTGCCCCTTTTTCTTATAAGTGCCCCCATTTAAAAATAGGCCCTTTCCCTTCTCATAAATACCCCTTTTCATCTATGAAAATAGTTCCTTTTCATTCTCTTAAGTGCCCCTTTTCATCTCTTGTAAATGACCCTATTCACTTCTGAGAGATACTTGTTTTACTTTGACAAGCACCCCTTCCCCTCCTAGTCAGTACTTTTTTCATCTCTTATAAATGCCCCTTTTATTTTGACACGTCCTCCTTTTCCTTCCTATATAATGCCTTTTTTCCTTATAAGCACCCTTACCCCTTATCATAATTACCGGTACCACTTTTCGTCTTTGATAAGTGCCCCGTTTATTTAAACATGTGCCACTTTTTCTTTTTAATAAGAGCCACTTCCCCTTCTCATTACCCTTTTAACAATGATATGTACCCTATTTCCTTTCTTATAAAGAACCTATCCCTTTTTCATAAATGCCCCTTTTCACTGCTTATAAATGCCCCCTATCAAAATCTGATGGGTGCCTCTTTTCCGTGGACAAATGCCCATGTTCTTATCATCCCTGGTGCATGCCTCTTTGTTTAGGTGTAAGAAGTGCCCCATTTTCACCTCTGATAATTAGCCTTTGTACTTTGACACATGCTTCTTTTCTTTTCTGATAAGTGTCTTAACCCTTTCGATAAGTGTCCCCTTTTCCTCTCATCATTAAACGTGTCCCTAATTTCAAGCGACTAAAAGCAATTTCCCACAAAGCTCGCTCGCTACGCTTGCCCATAGTTATAGATGTTATAATTATGTAACTTATCACAGATCTATTCAGTCTTCCGTTATGAGATTGTGCTTATATAACCCCATCAGGATTGGGTTTTCCTCTTTATAAGATGTAATTTTTCGCACTGCAAGCCAAAAACTGCAAAGTATGATACTTAAGCAATATCTTAAATGCTGTATTAAGAGAAACAAATATTGAAATCATCCCTGATAATGTAATCACAAAATAGGGGTATATACCAATGTCAAAAAAATGGTATATTTTCCCTCTGAAGGTGCCCTTTTTGTTGGTGCCCCCCCCCCCCCACTTTGGAAGTTGCTCCGCCCAAAGGCTCCGCCGCCTCTGCGTATAAGTAAACATAATTGTCGACTACCCTAGGGGTCTTCTCTTATACAACGTCCAACAAAAAATAGATTTATCAAATGAACTGCACACTTTGGAGAAGAAAAAATCTTTAATATAGGTCTAGATCTAGAAAAGTTATGACAACTTGACAAGCACACTGGACACACACAACATCTGAACATTAAATAAATGAGTCCTAGGTCTAGTTTGTTTGTTTTTGAATATTTTTATTAATAAGTTCCAGGTTTACGTCTAAATGAAATATGGTTTGGAGCCGTTTGATTATCCATGGTCACAAACAATTTTGGTCTAAAAGTTGACACGCACCAATGATGCAACTGAGCGAACGGATAGCACTTAGTCTTAGTAATACTAGTATAGCCAACAGAGTCGACATCTACTAAAGATATAAACAAGAATTAACCCTCTTGGATTATTAAAGAAATCATACTTCATAGATTATTTTAAGGTGTAACGTTAAATCTAGATTTAAATTCAATGGATGATTGGTGAATTAGATTCACGATGACGATCAAATTTGGAATACAACCTGATCAGAAAGTTTTATCTTGATGCAGATGAGCACCGAAATTCCCCAACGTGGGCCTGCCGGAACCCCGGGGCTCTAAAGGGTGACATGAAGGCAAACCGCAGTCAAACTACTTCACGACGATGAAAATCAAAGTGCAATTTCAAGAGAAATATTTTCCTAGCCTTTTCCCCACAAATCTGTTGAGAACAGTCTCAAAATGTAAAGAAATTACAGTAGATCACGAATTACAGCTTTTTCAAATTAATGACTAAATTCTCTTAATCTACTGATATTTCAATCAATTACTCACCCATATGCATTCTCCGTGAACTAAATCTTCTAACTTTGTGCGAGTATAGCGCGCGTCGTGCATTCCCACCTCGATATGAATATTTAAGAGAATCGAGACTTTCCCCGACCCTGCCTAATGAATATTCATGATAAAACAGGAATCCGGCCTCGCCGTGGTACGAAAAAAAAAGACGCTGACCGGACACATATTGACCTTGATCCTGATAAATATGAATGAGAAATGAATTACCGTTATGAAAATATGATCATGAGTAAATTTTCAGAAAATTTCACAAAATGGCGCCTAGATGACGTCATCAATCAAGGTCAAAATTGAAAACTTTGCTGTGCCTTGCTCATATGCCTATACATATGTGTGTCAAATTTCAAGGTATTTGATTGAACCATTTTCATGTTATCTTGTCCACAAAAAAAGTGGGTCGAAATAAGAAAAATAAAGAAATAATAAATAAAGGCGATTTTAACAAAAATATAAGGTGGTCTGTATTAGATACAGCCCACCTGATAATAAAGGCAATTTTAACAAAATTATAAGGTGGTCTGTATTAGATACAGCCCACCTAATAAATAATAAAGGCAATTTTAACAAAATTATAAGGTGGTCTGTATTAGATACAGCCCACCTGATAATAAAGACGATTTTAACAAAAAATATAAGGTGGTCTGTATTAGATACAGCCCACCTGATAATAAAGAAAGAAAATTCTGACGAAAACAATGGGTGATCTGTCGAAAACGACAGACCACCTAATAAAGAAAGAAAATTCTGACGAAAACAATAGGTGGTCTGTCATTGACAGACCACCTAAAAAGTTTGGAAAACTAATGAAGCAGAAGGAAATAATTTTGCAGAAAAAATATAACAGAAAGGAAATGTTAACAAATAAAATAGGCCTAAACATGTAAATATATTTAGAAATTAGATATAGAACATGACAATACTGAACAATATTAGCATCATAGCGGTTGTTATACAGATTAAAATGAGAAATAGTGAAAGTGTAAAGTGCATACAATGTGGAGCAATACTTACATGATGAAGCAACACAGAGAGGATGCCTCTTGACGATGGTTGAAGAATTTTGAAATAGGATTCCAGTCTGCCGCCCTCTCTTGTTCCACAGTGGTATAACCTATGTTCAGAAAACAGAGTGATAGAGGTATTAGGTGCGTTGGCTGTTAGAGTAAAGAGAACAAATCAGAAAGAGAGAGAGATAGAGAGAGAGAAAGAAAGAGCGCGATAAAAGGGGGATAGATAGAGAAAGAGAGAGAGAGAGGAAAATATATCGTAGAGAGACATACAAAGAACTAAGAAATTAAGAAATAGAAACAGACAGAGAATTCGTAAACTATGATACTATTAGTATTTTCATGTTGGGATTTATATATCTGATTTTTTTTTTTCCATGAACGATTTAGTTGTTTAGGCCTTATTTAATGATTAGCAACAACATACACATACTCCGGGAGGTGGAGAGGGAAGGGGGAAAGATCATCGGAAGTTTCATGAGGCCTTGAAATTGTTATTAACATTAATTGGATCAATTTTAAAGGCCTTAAATTGTATTTGATTTTCAGACATGTTTCATAATGAAATGTTTAAAAAAAGATTGAAGCTTTACAATAAATTTCAAGATAAATTGTATATATTTTTTTCAAATTCCAGCGATGGTTCTTTTCAGGAGTAACAAACTAAACGAGTAGTTCAGCTTTCCCGCTTTAATTATTTATCTTCGTTTCGAAAGGAAATGTGTAATATTGCTTAAGCTGGTCAAATATCTATAAAAAATGTTTATATAATGTTTGAAAAAACGTAAAGAAATAATCCATGAAATCATAGGTAATACGTATTCAAACTTTGTTTAATTTCCTCTGTATTTTTGACATATAATTTGTCCAGGGCTCTCAGGAAATGACATTTAATACTGAGAGCCTGAGTAAACCTGTTCAAAAGTAAACGGACGAAAAAAATATCCTAGGATTAATTCGATATGTTCAGCATTGATTTGCTTGAAAGGCGTAAACGATGGCCAACTTCAAATTGGTTATGTATCGGAAAATGGAGAATTCTTTACGAAATTAATTGCCATTTAGGGGCAATTAATTACCATATTTGTTTAAATTTGTGCCCTTATTCTATTCATATAATCTCTCTCCCACCCCCACCCCCCCCCCCCATTAACACACAACCACACTCCCATCTCAACTCGTTTCATCCCCCCCCCACAAAAAAGGAAAACTAGAAAAGAAAAAGGGAACAAAGGAATAAATGAATAAGTAAAACAATATAAAAGCTTTGCTAAGTTATTTGAATACTCCCCATCAAACAAACACCATCATTGAATCACATCATTTCATGATAACTTCCATGCGTTAACGTCCAATCGTATCCATTCATTCTTTTCCCCATTTCCATTTTTTCTTTTTAAATGAAAAACAGTACATTGCTTAAATAGAAAATATAATTCACACAGATTTTTCAAGCTTTAAAGTATAATCGTTTTTATTTTGCTTGAATGCACGAAAATCTACACTTTGTATATGTTGAGCAATAACAAATTAATTCAAGGGATAAAATAAAAACATTTTCAATGACACACATGAAAGTACTGCTAATGAAGTACAGTGTCACGTGAGTGACTTTTTTTTTAAATTATTTACACTGCTACCTCATCAGAGAACCACACCAGAACACAATTGTATAAGTTTAAATAAAGGTTTAATATTCAGCCAACAAATCGTGGCGTCAAAAAAAAATCAACAGCACATAAACAATTTAATGGAACATAACTTTATAACAGTGCAGCTTCCATCTCGTGATTCCCTCCTGGTCCTGGTCGCTTGGCCAGTCTCTAGACTGCGTAGAATCCCCGTCGACCTGACAGCTTATCTCGAGCTCTGTCGATGACTTCCCTGGTCGCTTGGCCAGTCTCTAGACTGCGTAGAATCCCCGCCGACTTGACAGCTTATCTCGCCCAGACGTAAAAAGTCTTTCTCAAGAATAATGTTTCTGCCACTAAATAAAACTACCTCGTGCATCAAACGTCTGCACCGTAGCACTGACTTGAAGGATTCTTCCCATTATTCTACAGCAACTTCCCTTTACCCTTCTTTTCCAGGTCCTTCACATTCAAAACCTCCTTGGTATCCAGCTATTTCTATTTATCTCTACATTAAATAGCCAACCCAAAATCATGCATATCAAAACCCCCATATACTGTGTGTGTTAAATGTAAATGTATGCAATAATGCATCCTACGCTTGGCTACCTCTAATTGACCTTAGAGTAGTACATTTCCCTTCTCGCCTGGAAAAAATTCCTTTCATGACATACAGCCAGTTGTAAGCCATTGCAGCTAATAAATGCCACTGTCTACTCGGTGTAATTTGATGGAGATTAAAGGAATAACATTTGTGCTAAAGATTGGTCTTACCTATATGGTTGTTAATCTATAAGGCATATACACATTCTCATGTGAGGTCATGCAGTTTGTGAAAATGTGTTTTCATGATACACCAGTTTGTCTATATGAAGTTAATTATAGATTTTCTCTATCAGATTTGAACATTTTCTAAGGACAATATAAATCCGAGTTGATATAATTTCCTGCCAAAATGTTTTCACTGCAGTAACATGATTCAGTTGTTTATTTTGATGCTGTTCTTAGGCAAATGATAAAAATATTCAATTGAGGCTTTAACAGGTAATCATCAACACATGGTCATGCCAACAAAACCTCTAGGGAGAGTTCCAAATAGGTCTTCAAATGTATCCACTGCTGCTCAGATTAATTTGCCCCTTTGAAATTTCCGATTTGATATTTTAAGATTCATCACCATGAACGGATTTGTCTATGTAAAGTAAGTTTAAAAACAGTAAACCTCCATGACAGAATCATAGATTTTAAAATCAGCAACAACCTTTAATAAATTATTTATCGAAAGTGCAGGCTGAAATAGCAACGCTAACTTAATATGGATTATGACTTTAGTTTTATCATTCAACTGTAATTAGTTTTGTTGTTTTTTCTAAAATTATATTAAAAATAATAGAATTCTTGGAAGTATATACCTGGCTTGATGTAATTTTATCAAACCAATCATCTCATACTCGATGGCAAAATTGTAGTTCACAGACTAGAGCACTTTTAACATCTTTAGATGAATTCATTTAAAAATCTAATTCACTGGAAATCGTAGTTATTATAAGAAAGCGACCAGTCCACGCTCTGTTTAGCATTGTGGCCCCTCTTGCTTAAAGCTGGACAAGGGACCTTGTATCTGTAGGCTGGCTGATGTTCCTTATGAAGTATAATGTGCAGGGGATTCAGGTTCTGCAGTCTAGAATTTGGAAATGAAAGTTATGTAATATAAAGATTAATCAATACTAGTGCAATGTTTCAATAAATCTACAACTTTTGTATTTCTGATCATGTCATTTTCTTTGATTTGAAAATAAATAAAGTAGAAGAATACAAAATATGCTTTAAAAATATTGTTATGAAGGCAGTTTTAGTTAGAAAAGATAATGAATTTTTTTGTTAAGGCTTTGGAGAAAAAAATTCATAACCATTTGTGTATGTATACTACAATAGCTCGGGTAAGATCAGAGTTAGACTTCTAACAAAGACTATGAGAACTGTATTTACTTTTTTTCTAATTTTCTTTCTCTTTAATTGTTGTAGGGGCATGACAACTATGACAGGCACAAAACATACTAATAAGATCAATTATGTTAACTGATACCGCTTACCTTTTTATCTTGAAGAGATGGAAAACACCTTAGGTATGAAAGTCCAGATGCCACGGGTTTGCAGTTCATGTAGGTGCCAGAGTTCTTTACTTTGCTACCTAAGATTTAAAACAAAGATATACATATACCATACGGGGAGCACATGAATTTCTCAGAAAAAAACAATGTCACTTTACCTATTAATTTGTTGAACTAAACAAAAGTATATTTTCATCAGTGATTCTAATTGTAGTTTAAATGTGTTTGGGTCAAACCACTATGTCACTATAAACCTAATTGAAAGTTTTAGAAAATGTGATAATTGTATCAATTGGACTATGGAACGTGGAACCTTTTTTTATACAAATTTTGGACTCATCTTGATTTTGATTTTGATCCCAAACATTTCTTTAAAAAATTGATCTTGAATGTGTTGATCTTGAACTTTAGCTTGCATTTGTAATCTTCATCTACAACAGTCTAATCTTAATCTTGGATACTCTGATCTTGAACCAAACCCTATTGTACAAAGATTGATTAAAGTTACCCTCTGGTGAATAGAAAGAAAATAGATACCTTAACTGGTATATAACAAACATATAGCAGCTTACATCATGATCATGCATATGATTGTTAGAGTTTGTTCAATCACATCTCTATACTTTAACTGCTGTCCTATTATATGTACACTATTAATCAACATCTGGCTGATCTAGTAATGTATTTATGATTTTGACCTGTCATGGTCGGCTTCCTCTTAGATTAAGAACACATAATTTTCAGTTTGTTAATGTGAAATCCAATATCCGATATCTTAACCCTTTATCATAAATGAATATCAAAACTATAAACTCAACAACAAGTTAGTACTTTATTTCTAGGTAGGTCTAGAAGATGAAGAAGAAAAAGATCCTCACCCTTATTTAATGTCGGTGTTCAAACTTTGCTAAGACAATCACATCAAAAGGCCACTTAGCATGATAGGATCTTGCAGTACACCTTGAATCAGATTACATTATGCAGATCCGAACCCTTTCCCTTGGGCAGAGGTAGGATGAAAAGTTAGTCCAAAACGTTGAAGACAAGGTTGGAGAGAAGTCTTAGACTAGAGTTCTATTTCTGGGATATGACTCAAGAGTCCAGGTCCACTCCATCTCTGACTCTAAAAGAAAAAAGAAATGAAGAAAAACAAAATATAGAGCTCAATACATGAGCCTACCACTGTACATAACATTTTACATCTAGTCTAAAATCTAACTTGTTACAGTTAGATGTAGACTACATCTAGATCTAACTCCTGTTGATTTAGATCTCACACAAATACAAGTAGAATCTAGTCTTGATCTAGGACTAAGGGACTAACTCTAAATTCCGACGTATCTTAGTTAGTCCTGCACAAAAGGTGCAGTGTAGAGACTAGGTCTACATATATCTACCATATATCTAATATCTAGCAATATCATGTAGACCCTAGACTAAATCTACATTAAGATCTTATTCTTAATCAAGATCTAACTTGGTCTTGGGTTTGAAACTGTGGAGACCAATTTTCTTTCATAAAATGTTAACGTTAACACAATGATCTCGTTAACTGGTTATCAACATAAAACAAAGGCCACCGCACTGCCTACCGGCAAAAAAAAACAAAGTAGACCTAGAGTCTGGATTTGGAATCTAAGTTCTTACTAAATCTAGACTAGAGTCTAGATATAAGTTCTATAGATCTAGGCCTAGCCTAAATCCCCAGTTATAAGCACTGCCACTAAATTTATCAGCAACCATACACCGCGATGACTCATAAAGCCGTGGTTGACTTATTTGTTATCAAATGCAAGAATAAACTATATTTCTTGATGAATTTGGACCTGTCCTAACCAAATAATCAACGTCATTAGACAAGTAGGGGCCTAGAGTTGGACATGCATGCATTTATATGAATGGGACGGAAATGCATGAACCGGTGCAATTCGTCAATCTTATTCTTACTTAGCTCAGTTGGGGAATGCTGAACCCTATTATTCGTTGATATTTTTTTCAAAATATCGTTCGGTTAAAAATGAGAAGAATACTTTCCTTCCACCAAAATAACGGCAATAACAATTTGTTTTCAACAGAATAAATATTTTAGAAGAAAATGAAATTAACTCACTTTTTGAGGACCTCTCTTGCAGTAGTTTAGCGACGCATTTTGTGGTTGACCTAAGAACATCGACTAGCCTTGATCACAGAGCCCTTTACATTTAACCTAAAAATTATCAAGATCGATTCTAGCTAAATTTGATTCGATGAAACACCTCACGAGCATCAGTTTTAAGCCAAAAGTGAATTTTCAAAGATATTTTAAATCGAAATTAAATTTAGATCAGTGATGAATCAACCTCCGGCGGGGAGGGGGGGGGGGGGAGGGGGTCGTGAAAACTAGTCATTTCCCCTAGTTTGGCATTGTTTAAGCTTCGAAAAATCACAAATTATAAGTTGAATTATGGGCTAGAATGTTAAAATGATAATAATGATAATCGTAATAATTATAATAGTAATAATAAAAATAATTAATTTTATAAGGATATGGTTTGTATTTTAAGTCAACATGGACCCCGTGACATGGACTTACATTAATTTAGTAATACATTCAACTGCATATTACAATTTTGGATTTTCAATACAGGCATTGTTCTATTCATTGCTACTTACAAATTATAAAATAACATATCAAATCCCATTCTAACTGCCAGTCAAAAACTTGAAAGTTACACCTACGTTAAACATTTGTATCCCTTCACGCATTCGTAGCATTATGCTTACTACTGCAGAGTAACTAAATATAATCATCTAGTAGGATTTGAATTTATTTTATACTAGATTTGAACAAGAACCTACCACACGGATGAAATCGTCTTCACCCGTCTGCAGCGCTCGATGAGGTAAACCAAGTCTCCCTCGTCTGTGCACTTCACCCAGTACAGTTTTAACTGCTGTAGCTTCTTGGTTTGTTCTCTGATCAGTAGACCCAGTCCTCTCATCGTCTCTCTCGATACTCTGTTCTTCTCTGATGGGAGTGAGTACGGTGCTGTAAGCTCGATGTGTGTGAGCTGCTGTCCTCCGGTTCGACGAAGACCAGCCGTGATCTGAGGTATGTCTCTCTCTGCATCATCGATAGTGATATCGATATCTCTCAAGCCAGGAAGCGATGAGAGCAGACCTCCATAGCTTTGTGACGTCATACTCTCAGCTAATAGCTTTGTGACGGATGGAAGCTCAGGAGGAGATGATCGAAAATCGAGAGAGGAGTCTGAGATGGTAAGATGGTTCAGTGAGGTGAAGGATCTAAGACAGGACCACAACTTCTCGGTCATCTCGGTAGATAGCTGGCATTTTTCAACGAAGAGTTGACCATTATCCTGGAATTATAAAGTGATTTAATGTTAGCCATATGATAAACAATAAATATTTGAAATAGGTACAATTTAAAGGAAGGAACCTTGGTATATTAAGTTATATTACGTATTTAGTTAGAATTCACAAGCAAAAAAAAAAGGAACACTATTATATTACATTAGGGTTATACCTGTCCTTTAGGGAATCCCTGCCCCCTCCCCCTCAAGAAACAGGTGGTCTTTTGTACAACTTCTTCAACATTTCCTAATCCATTTACCCCTTTCAATCCCTATGCAAGAGCTAGAAATGTACGTACATACTAAACACATTAAACACACTTCTACATTGTAAAATATCATTAGTTATTGCTTGCCCGACGACTAGGAGCCGCCCGTTTATTCGATGCGATTTTAAAATTCACATTCTAAATGCATCCATGAATACACAGTCTTTGTTATCACATAAGTGAGTGACATCCATGATACAAACCGAGCTTTCTCAAACGGGCCGAAAAGGGCGCACAATAAGTGTTAAGACCTTTCACATACATTTTCTCTCCACTTGACCAAATTACATTATATTTGTTTATTATGCTATTTATGAGTTCAATATGTACTTATCAGGTCCACAAATATTGTTTATTAGATGATGACGTGGATCAGGCGCGCCGGACGCAGTTTGGGATTGGGGGGGGGGGGGGGGGGAGGGGAGCAAACATTCCGGGGGGCTCACCTTCCATGGGCAGTGACGTAACTGGCAAAAACGTTTGGAGGGGGGGGGGGGGTCAGAAGAAAAATCTGCATCACCACCCTTCTTACACGTTACAGAGTGGATTATTAACGATCAGGTAGAGCATAAATTGGTGTGGGTTCCAGGGCCTGAGCCCCCAGACGCTCAGGGTTTTAGGCATTAAAATTATGGTCAGATAAGCATATTTAGATACCTTATTTGTGACACTGGCAAGCCACTAATTGGCTGAAAGTCCAGGAAGCAGAGCCCCGGAAGCTCGGGGTTTTTAGGTATTTAATTACGGTCAGATGAGCATCCAGGGATTCGCCTTAAGGCCCTTGGAGGGGTCCAGGGGGCAGAGCCCCTGGAAGCTCGGGGGTTTTAGGTATTAAATAACGGTCAGATGAGCATCCAGGGCTCCGTCTTAGGACCCTTGGTGGAGTCCAGGGGGCAGAGCCCTCGGAAGCTCGGGGGATATAGGTATTTCCTTACGGTCAGATAAGCATACAGGGGACCGCCTTAGGGCCCTTGGTGGGGTACGGGGGTGGAGCCCCCGTAAGCTTTGGGTTTTTAGGCATTTAATTACGGTCAGATGAGCATATTTGGATACCTCTTTCGTGACATTGGCAGGTCACTTATTTTTTTCTATCTCTCTTTCTTTCTTTTTCTCTGTAACAAACTTTTTCAAAAAGTGAGGGTGGCTCGAACCCCCAAACCCGGCCGTTCTGCAGACCCTGACATAAAGGCTTCTAAATAAGCATATTTTTCGCCCGACTGTAAATTTGGGAATTGCTAATTTTCCAACAAACGAATAAAAAGGTATGACTTACAAAAAGATTGAGAAAAAATACTGGAAAATCATGTCATTTCAGCAACATTTGAAAATCCCTGGTATCGAATACCCCCCCCCCCCCGCCCATCCGTACGCCAGCATTCAGGGGCTCATGAGCTTCTTACCCCTTTAACAAAAAACAGACAAGCTTTCCCATTCTCTCACCATATGTCCACGATATGCACGTATCGCTATTATAAAAACCTCCATTGATAAATATAGGTAGCATGCGCAATGTTTAGGAAATTAAATTCCTGTTAACTTTCCTTTTTTTTATGGAATTGTATACGTCATTTAATTCAGGTTTTTATTATTGTTATGTTCTTTTGGGTTAAAAATACAAACCATCTTTACTCCTTTACTGCTTTTTTTTTTTTGTTTTGTTTTGGGGGGGGGGGCGTTTTTATTTGGAGGGGGAGGGGGCGGCAAAAATGCGTTTTGCCCCCCCCCCCCCCCTCCCCCACTTCCGGCACCTATGACGTGGATCCTAATCAAACGATTGGTTGAAAGTGTACACGTGACCATGCATTTATTTTGCCTAACGCGTAATTTGGATAATGACCGGTCATTATCCAATTCTAATGACCGGTCATTAGTAAATCATGTTATAAAACATCATTTTATATAACAAATAAAACATAATCTTATAAACAAATAATACACATCATTTTGTTCTGGCATTAGTAAAATTACCCACACTCGGTACCTGCAAACAGTCAAAGCACCCTTGGCTATCGCCTCGGGCGTGTGAGACTATTCCAAAGGTACCTTGTGTAGGTTAATCTTACTAATGCCCTCACTGCTGTGTTTTATTTGTATAATAAACGCTGTTTTTATTGTACAGATTGCTTATGAATAACAGATTGTTAACTGATGAGGTAAGCCTACTTTAAACAAAAACGGTACAGATAATATAAATAAATATGGCCGATAAACAAAATCAATAACTTTGTTTTACATACATTTGACTCTGATCTCCGAATGGCTGATTTTTTATTTACACAGGCAACCTGTCTCTCTGTGTCATGATATGCCGGAGCGGTGGGTTGGTGGATGGCTCCGAACTTACCGGTCATTCACGGTTTCTTTTAATGTTAATTTCAATTTATTTCAAATCTTTTGTTAATGTAGGTTCATCGGAAGCATTATTTTATAATCTTGTAGTTTACATGTACATGCAGCACCTTCATCCAATATAATATAACAATACAAAGGATGCCACTATATTTCTACAAACAGCTGTACACATAATATATATTTAAATAAATTCATGTTACACTGTTTAATGATATATTTGCTTTTATAGTATCAGGACAATTACCCCCTGGACAATCACTCCCGAAAAATTACCCCCAAGGACAACATCCCCCCGAGGACATTTACTACCCGACAAATTACCCTCTTGGACAATTACCCCGTAAATCTGAAAATATGCCGCTAGGGTAATTACCTCCTCCCCCCCCCCCCCCCCCCCCCCCCATGCCAACAAAGACAATCACCCCGAGGGAAAATTACCCTTTTTTCATTACAGGGGAAGTTCACCCTGATAAAAAAAAAAATTCGGGGGGTATTTGTCCGGGGGGGACAATTGTCCTAGAAACCCTTGCATTCATGAAGCAATCGATATACTTAAAAGGTAACTTACATGCAAGGCAATCACCCTGAGTGACTTCTCTGACTTGTTAAGACCAGTGATGTGAAGGCTTAGTCTACCGTCTGCGTTTGTACCACAGCCGAGAAGCCTGCAACATAATAAATGAAGTTTAAATTGCGTACACAAAGAGAAATTGAAAGAAGATGTTTATTGCATCCATTTGTAGATGAGTGCATGTTTGGTTAAAGTGAACTGATCACCTGAATTGTATTCGTGTACAGCTGGAATGTATCAAATCAACCCGACAAAAGTTGAACTGCCATTGCTTGGGTTAACGGTAGAGGTATGAAGAAAAAAATAGGGCGCGCAGGGGACCGAATTCGGTCTTCGGTTCCTAGCTTGAGCGCCCTATTCTTCTGCGACCACGTACCGGTCGGTCGGCAAGTCTACCATGATCAAGCTGGAGGGAGGGGGGCATGGTGCCCCTGTGTTCGAGTACCCCAAAAGAGCCCCCCTTTTAAAAGTGCCCTTTCTGTTTCCCTTTTTTTTTCTTCAGATAAGTCCCTCTTTTCTTTCTAATAAGTTCCCCCTCTCCCCTTCTCATAAAAGCTCTTCTCACTCCAATACGTATTCCTATTCTTATCTGATAGGTGACCATTTTGCTTTGAAGAAATGCCCATTTTCTTTAGTAATAAATGCCACTTTCTAAATGCGATATGTTCCCATATTACTATGGCACGTTTCCCTTTTCCTTTCTAACAAGTGCTCTTTTTGGGCTATGAAGTTCCCATTATCATCCCTCATGAGTGCCGATTTCTAGGTATGAGAACTGATTAAAGTGACAATTTTAAATTAACAGATGCCCATTTCCCTTTCTAATAAGTCCATTCGTGATGTCTTTGCATAGCACATGATTTATGCCTGCAACAAAATACACTCAAGGACCATGTGATATAGGCCTACGGTATATGTTTTGATAAATGAATGATGTAGTTACAGAAATAGCCTGATCAGAACAAAATGTTGCACTCCGTACAGATTTTCTACTGCTATGCGGAGTACAATACACGCAGAGTGCATGATCTACCAAAGTGAAATGCATATGAATACGAACCCCAACGAACGAAGCTACATGCACTTCTTTCAACAATAATATGTTCGTTCATATAGGCCGACCCTTCTACATGAACAGACATGCGTTTCGGCTTTATAATAATAAAGTTATTTTTTCATAATGTTGACAATTGTATTATTGGCATCAATTCACTGATTTAATGGGATTTTCTCAGTTACTACTACAAAATCAAAACAAGATTTTCCCGGTTGAAAATAATGGTCAATTCAGCTGCAAACAATCAATTATTGAGAAATTTAGGGGGTCATTTAAATAGGTCAGAAAAAAAATAGGGCCTTATATGATGAACAGAAACAAAATAAACCAGCTGAAAAACATGAAAGAAAACAAGATGATCGTTAAAAATTAGTTTTGGTATATTTCCGGCCGATTTTCTTAGTGAAACCGATACACATATTAAACATAACGGCATTCATACCCCTTGCTGGATTTCAGAAATTCAAGTCATCTACGATGTCATGATAAGTTTGGCGGGGGGGGGGGTAAACTTTGATCACATCATGAATCTATATAACAGCATTTTTAAACAGAATCTCGCTTATTTTTGCTCCATTTTCTCTCAAATAAGTTGGAACAGCCCCAGTGGCGGATCCAGGGGGGGGGGGGGCAGGGGGGCCCGGCCCCCCCCCCCCCCTTGAGAAAAAAATCATGTAAAATCACGTGATTTTTACCTTTTTGGGGGGTTGGGAGCGACTTTTCGGCCGGCGCGATTTTCAAATTTTCGGGAGCAAAAAAAAAAAAAGTGGGCCCCCTCCCCTAAGAAATCCTGGATCCGCGCCTGAACAGCCCACCTATACTTGTTTCAAGCAAGTATTACATGTCTAGTTAGTAATAATGTTATTGACTGACTAAAGATTTGAACAATAAACTCACAATACATGATTCATCGTCTTCACATGTTCGCAACACTCGACGAATTCAACCAAGTCTTTCTCGTCTGTGCCCTTCACTCTGGACAGACAAAACCACTGTAGGCTTTTGGTTTGTTCTCTGATCAGAAGACCGAGTCCTCTCATCGTCTCTCTCGATACAATGTTCTTCTCTGATGGGAGTGAGTCTGTTGCTGTAAGGTTGATGCGTGTGAGCTGTTGTCCTCCGGTCCGACGAAGACAAGCCGTGATCTGAGGTATGTCTCTCTCTGCATCATCGATAGTGATATCGATATCTCTCAAGCCAGGAAGCGATGAGAGCAGACCTTCATAGCTTTGTGACGTCACTCTCTTGGCTGATAGCTTTGTGACTCGTGGAAAGTCAGGAGGAGATGAAGGGAAACTGAGAGAGGAGTCTGAGATGGTGAGATGGTTCAGTAAGGTGAAGGATCTGAGACAGGACAACAACTTCTCGGTCATCTCAGTAGATAGCTGGCAGTCATTGATTTTCAACGTGTCAATCTATGATGGCATACATAAAGAACATAATAGAGTATATAGAAAACTACAAGTAGTAATAAATTTCATTAAAGGTACTATGTCCCTTTTGCAGCCAACCTCAAATTCTGTAGAACTTTGCAGGAATTATGAATATGTCATGTATGTGCTATCTGTGAAATTTAAACGTTAGCAGTGCCCTAATATTCAAATTATGCAAGGAAACCCGTTTACTTGCTAGACTTTACTGTCAGACACTATTGAGTGACTGACTGGCTTTTTTCTTCTCTGGTAATAACATACATAAAATGAGCTGTAAAGGGTACATGAGCATTTGTCTACAGTACATCAATAACCCACTTCTTGTGATGGCCAAAATTAAACTGATTGAATCTTTGCGCAGCATAAAACGTATGACCATTCAGTACAATGTTCCGAAAATCAAGACTATTACTTATTAGCTCTATAGCTCCTAAGTCGATTTGACAACTAATAGTCATTATTTTCCCACTTGAAGACTTTTTCAAGCCCCACTTTCTTTAGGGAAGATCTAAATTAGTATTATCTTTCAAATGTCGTTGGAATTTAACGTTTTCATTTTTTTGGCCTGCAAATGGGACATAGTACCTTTAAAGAAACATATCGTTCAAGGTTTGGAGAGGAAAGAAACGGGATCCGGGAACGGCATAGCCTTTTGACAAGGCCTCGTGACTCTAAGCGGCTGAGATGAGTCTAGATACCCGGAGTGAACGCGCGACCGAGTGACGGAACGTCACGAGGCCTTTTGGAAAGTGGGTTTCACTGCTCCGCATGAATTATTTATAGATACATATTAACATGCCAATACGCCTACTTTGGATTTATTGACCAATCAGAACGGCGATCTCCCAGTTGGCTTCGTTCGTGATTCGTTCCATGTAGAGGTCAGTGGTCTTAGCACGTACGTAATAGTTCATAGCATGTAGGTCCATGTTCGCACTACGTAGAGTTTACTGTGTGTGTGTGTGTGTGTGTGTGTGTGATGGATACTACTATGCTGACGTCGTGCGAGGATACGTTCGCTGATTGAACGCTCCATTTTCTGGAGCGAATTCTAGTCGGAAACAAGGGTTAACATAAGAAATCCAAATCAGATTGATAAAGGCCACTAGGATGGGCTCCTCGCTCTCGCGTTCACTTGGGTTTTCGCGATTAGTCTCGTTTTAGTCGCTCGGCGTCTATCAGACAAGTGGCCTTGTTTAAAGGCTAGGAACGGCATTGACAAAAACTTCATGAAATCCTAATCATCTGATCTCATCGATCGACACGCACTAAGAACTAGAATTATTTACCAATCTTAGTTAATTTATTAGGTACAATCTTTTTTTTAAAATGTTTGGCCGATTTCATTATTTTTTTTCTTCAAAATAAAATAGGCAAAATGAACACTAATTGGGAAAAGATACCTACTGTATACATTTTTTAAACTGTATTTCGTTCCTTTCCACAACTTTGTTATAATTATAATTGTAATGTGCTAATGGCCTACAGCTAACAAGCCATGCTTTCACCTTAGGCCCCCTAATATTCCTATTTCCTATTTTTAATTAGTTTTTAATTAACAAATATTTACAAACAAACCAAAGTCATTAATTACATTTTATGTATTTATGTTTTTTGAAAATACCTGTTTTAGTGTAAATTTAATTATATTTCTAGCATAACAAATCTGACAATTTAAAAACTATAGTGTATTTAGTAATGCAGACCAAACTGAGGTAAATTCATTGTTTCAAAGAATACTATTTCTGATAATCCAACTCCCTATTCGGTAGGAAATGTGAAATGCTATCTTAAATATTAAGAAATTAACAAGGCGTATGGACATGTAAAATTAGAGCATACTTACTTCCAATACATGTTCATTGGAGTTTAGCGACCCATGAAACCTATATAATTTCGAAGAGAGATGAAGAAGTGGGGGAAACAAGGAGCCAATTTAAACATTTGTGTATAACAAATTACATTATATTGAACCGATTTACATTTTTCCAAAGTCAAACAATTTTCTTCTAAGGCTAAAATCATTAATGATCAGATGATATAGTTATTTGTTTCTTTAAAAGCTTTATTTAATACATTATCTGCTTTGACATCTTCTTAAAAACGTTGAGAATAATGTGTATCTATTAATGTTGATATTTTGTACAGCCTTTTTTGACTTTTATCAAAGTTAAATCGACTCCAGTTCGATACTTTGATAATTAATGGACTTGTTTAACACATCAATCTAGCCATCGAAATAAAAGGCACATCTCGGTGCCGAATGAGGGGGAAATAGGAGGGAACACATTTTCAATCAATTTTACTTGACAAAACAATTACTCACTGTTCAACATACAGACTAGCTGACATTAAACGCATTGAAGACTGGACAAGATCGACCACTGCATTCTCGGGTCCGAAAAATATTCCGGACAACGTCGCCTGACGTTTTCTGATCAGAAGACCCAGTCCTTCAATCCTCTGTCTTGACATGCTTGATACATTCTCCTCTAATTGGAGAGACGAAAGGTCGATGCGTGTGAGATCATGCCCCCTCAGATGTCGACGTAGACTAGTCTGGATCTGAGATATGTCTTCTGCCTTTGCATCTCCGATAGTGATATCGATCTCTTCCAAGCCAGGAAGCGACGAGAGCAGACCTCCATAGCTGTGTGACGTCACTCTCTCAGCTGATAGCTGTGTGACTGATAGAAGCTCCGGAGCAGATGGAGGGAAACTGAGAGAGGAGTCTGAGATGATGAGAGTACGTAGAATCGAAAATGATCCCAGGCAGGACCATAGTCCACTCGTCACGTCGGTCGTTAGAGTAGATCCCTCAAACTTTACAGTCGTCACCTGGTGTTGAGATAGAGAGAGAGGGATAGACAGAGAGATAGAGAGAGGGGTGATAGCGAGAGAAAGAGAATATGGAAGAGAGAGAGAGAGAGAGGTATATATAGATAGTTATTGAGGGTAATTTACAGAGAGATAAAGATAGAGAGAGAATTAAAGAAAGATTGTACAAATAAAATAACATCAATTAGTTGATATAGATATCTATTCATTTTATATACTGTTGTTGTCATGATTGTGTGATGAATATCAAAGCAATCGAGACTGTGGGCTGATCTTATCTGATACTTTTTGGTAAGTAAAGCTCTCTCCCCTACATACTAAAACAAATTATGAGTAGATTTCAAATAAGTAAAACAAACATGTATAAGTAATTTTCCCAAAAAAGAAATCTTCCACATAGTAGATTCGTCATTTCACCCTATTGATGCGTCTCTTAATTTCCTTTATAATGAGTAGGCCTTACGATTTATTCTATTATTTTTGTATTATTACATTTGTTTCTGGATTGCATTATATTTTTTTTTAGACCGCAGTTGGACGATACCGGAACACTGTTTGTTTTAAATAATGCGTATGAACAATATGTTTTTATCATAGGGCCTATATCACGCAATATGATTTATTTAACACATTAACAATACAATAGGGTAAATTGATATAGCCTTTGAAAGGTACATACATTGTGTGCTTCAATTAATTCGTAAGGCTTAGTAAGACGCGGTTATAATTACCAATAAATAATACATGATAAACCACTTGGCTTCTTTGATATACATCTATGGCAGAAGATCTGAATTAAATTGAATTTCTTTATTGATATGCACAAAATAAAATTAAGGCATAAAAACAGTCTTAAGGTTAAATTTGTATAAAATATAACAATACATTAACATATCATAGACAAATAACTACACATAACATAAATAACGTAACAATGTAAAATAATTTAACCTCTCTGTTGTATTTCCATTTGTATTTTGTTCACAAATACAATTTTTTAAATGGTCGGTTATTTGGAAATGAGCATACCTCATGTTTCATTTGGTCTGGAAGATTTTGCATCCCAACGACGGTGTAGACAGTCGGTGACTTTAGAACAATGCTCTGTGCAGTTACGCATCTTTGAACAAAGGAAGACACATTTCCTTCATTACCCTTGGTCTCTGATGAGCAGTCAAGAAGAATGCGATATCGTTCGCTCTCATCCAGATTACTGTTTGAAAGGAGCGCCTCCATTATTCGTATACACAGACTGTTATCCGTGCCAGCCGCGAATCGGAGGAGATTTTCATAGTCACCGATGTTTGCGTTGATCTTGAGCAATACACTGTCTAACTTGGAAATCTGCCAGGGCCATTGACGTTTTCTCGATTTAGCTTTAGCAGCAAGGTATTTCCCAGCCGAGTGTTCTTGAGTGAGTTTGTGATAAAACTCAATGTTAATGGAAGTGGTCTTGTGAGATCGTTGGAGCCTTGTGGTTGTAACAGTCATCTTGGATAATATCCCAAGCTCGCATGCCCTATCAAGGATAGAAGGAACTCTTCGGAAATCAAGGGGGGTGAAGACTAACTTTTTAGAGTCGTCGAGTAGACCAGCTAGAGCAACCTTACCCAGTTTACGAATGATTTCGCCTAGATTTGCATCCGTTATTTGTTTACCTTTTGATGTTAATCGGACATTAGCATGGTGCATCAGAAAATCATTCACGTTGTCGAATAATTCTGTTTGAGTTGACGTTTCAGTGTTCAAAAGCTCCTTGCTCCATAAGTGACATACCATGAGACAAAATAAAGGTGTTTTGACAAGTTCATCAATAAGTGGTTGGTCATCAAGGTAAGCTTTCAGTCCATGTCCACGATAAGGATTCGAAGTCGGAGCAAAGAACTTGTCGATGTAATCACGTGAGCTCTCTTGCGAGAATCCTTCGATCCACATCTTTGTGTATACCGTTGGAAGATCATCTTGATTGAAGAAGTTCTCTAGGTGAGGGCGTGTTGTTACAATGACTCTACACTCTGGAAATTCCTCCCAGCGGATGACACTAACCATATTGCTCTCTGAGTCTCGGTTTGAAGAAGAAATACCGGCATACTCATCTAGTCCGTCTAGTATGATGTGACATATTCCCTGATTCTCTCTAATGAAATTCTCCAGACCCTCTGGTGTGAGATCATCAACATCATTCAAGAGCTGGGATTTAATTGCTTCTCCAATCGATGTACGCTGACTTGTGTTTCGGAATTTCACCACAAACAGAAGTGGCAGGTGTTCTAATGCTGACCCCTTTTCTCTGTGAACCCAGTCGTAAGCCATCTTAGCAACAGTCGTGGTCTTCCCTCGTCCAGCTGGGGCCGAAATGAGGATTCGAGCTGGCAGTCTTCCGTTTACTTTCGTCGAAAAAATGTCAGCAACAGAACCCTGGAGTATTTCCTTTTCTTTCGTGTCTTGGCCACGAGCGTCCTTCGTCACCATTGTCACAACTGTGTGCATATCCTTGAACTCAGCATAATCACTCTTATCCCACGGTTTCATTGGAATTTTGCATAATTGATTAAGGTACTTATTCTCCAACTTTTCGCGACATCGTTGAACGGTCAATGATGGCGAGATCTTCTTACTGGGGATATCTGGAATGATGCAAGCATATGAGACAAAGTGACGTATTGTACTCCCATGATCTCAGCCCCTTTCCTCACGACCCAATTTGGTTCGTTAAATTTTTTAATATTTTTTTGTTTTAATACATCAGGTTTCATTGTTCAGACATGTTCCTCGTTCCCCATGAAGCAAAGGCCGGGAAACACACGTGAGGAAAATCCAACCTTAATAGCAAACTGCTCTGACATGAAGCAAACAAATTTAGAGAACCAGTCTGGCGAAAGTTTTAACGAAATTGGACAACCAATAATAGCGTTTTGAGTTGTTTTAAGTTGCAATCCCTCTACGTAAATGGCTCAAGGGCATTTCAAATTGACAGAATCGGTAATGTTACTGTGATGTATAGTACATCTTTCCCATTTTTTCTAACACACGAATGACTAAAATTTCAATTTGTCGAAATGTCTTACTCAGGAAGATTGTCAATTTTTAAAAGGACATATAATATATATGCTATCCATAGTATATTTTGAATAGTACCCCAAGGTAGATAGTGCTTATAAGAAAAACAGAAATTAATGTTGTTATTTTTTTCACGACAAACGGGAGAGTTGTCGTTATCTCCTCCACAATCCACTGACCAAATGGCCAATGTGAGCTTCGCAAATATATGTATATAGTGATGACATAATTCAAAGATTCAAAATGTTCTTGTTGTTGGAAAAGGGAAATCAATATCAAATATCTTTTGGATTGGATTGGATTGGTTCAAATTACAATTTTCGCTATTCATATTCTCTTATTTTATTCTGCTTTCACACAAGTTAACTCATTACAAAGGGTTAAATGCTCTTAGTCCGGAAGTATTTCTTCAAATTGATATGAACATTTGAGAAATGTTAAGATCCTTGAACTTCATTTGACTACCATATATATTCAAAAGAGTATTGCTTTGTACAAAATACAATTTAAAAGCATTTTGTTTTTATTGAAGCCGGATGTCTTTTTCCCCAACTGTTTACATTTTGAAATTCTGAATATTTATTAGTTTTACGTGTTCTTGATAGAAAGATAAACGGATAAGCAAATATTAGTACACGTTCGACACGGCTTTTCCAGGAGTCAAATTATGATCAGATGAACACAGTAAATAGCATCAATACATCATCTGCCCGCCCTAACGTGCTGCAAGAGACTCCTCTAAATAGAGGTGACGGAAAGACAGAGGATGAAGGAACTTGAAATGAACCGATCCTGTCCTTTAACAAACTCATGAATTTCGTATTAAAAAATTATGCGCAACTTTGGTAGCTTCTGAATAAAATTCATAACATATTTGACCTTGACTCATATAAAATGGTAAATGATAATTAGTACCATATTCGTAATTGTGCTACCGCGGATGATTGAGCAGCAGGCTTTTCAAAAAGTATTGTCAAAATCCTCATGTACCACGTTTTGACTGAGGCAATGAATGTGGGTCAAAAGTTACATACCATAAGATATGAAATAAGTTAATAGACCGAAGAAGCGCATTGAATATGGTCTGACCTACATTTGATATATCAGCCCAAACTTGGTACAAGGTGATTTTGACAACACTTGTTAAAGATTCTGGTGCTCGGTTACCCGTGGGAGAAATATTTTAAATAGGGTATCTTTGGACAGAAACAAGTTACTTTACATCATAAATTAGATTTCATGGAAATGTTCTAAGTTCATGTTCTCAAAACAATGTACATGTACAGGTACATGCATGAGCGGTGATTTTAGGCGCTCTAGCACTGATAGACTCACCTTCAATCATTGGTGTCCCCTTGAGATATGTATCAGCAAGCATGACCAGCTCAGCGTCAATGAGAGCTTGTTTCAGTCTGAGATGCTGGTCGCAGGGCTCCACGGTCTGTCTCCAGTCAAACAGCATCTCACGTGTTCCCTTGCAAGTCACCCGTCCTTCTATCCTGTTGGTCTCTGTGTATCTATTGATGTCTGCTACCCTGAATCGGAGTGTTCGTCCTAAGGCCTCCATCTGCTCACCTGTCTCGATGTCTTCAGCCAGCTTGGAGAGAAGATCATCGGCAATACCTTTATAAGCCGCCATACCTTTGGGGAAAATAAACAAAAGTAAAGATTTTGAAACTTAATATGAACATAGCTTCTTTATAGTGGAACAGTAAATCAATGTTGCATACCAGCAGGTCTGCAGTCATCATGGTATTGTGGCAATTTTCTTTCTCAGTGTGTGTGCGGGGGGGGGGGGGGGTAAGGCTTCAAAATGTTAAGAGTTTCTTTTTTGTGCTTTATATGGTCACATTACCCAAAAGTAGCCTGCTCGGCGGCCGAGCAGTGAGTTTTTAACCAATTCTGCCCGGCGGCCGCCCAGGCACCGCTCGTTTTTAGGGCATCGCTCGGTCGCCGCTGAAGTTTTAGCGCGGCGTTAAAATTTGGGCGGCGCCTGCCCACTTTTCACTCGCCGCACAAAATACGATCGGTGCCTGGGCGGTCGCCGCCCGGGCACCGAACTAATAATGCTGTGGATAATCATGATATACAGGCAATACATTATGTTTTCTTTTTAAAGCAAAGATTTGTGTAACTTGATCCAAGCATTGGTACCTTTCAACACGAAAGGTGATCTTTTCATTTAAATTACCGCAGCAAATCTTATCACATTTTTGAAAAATTATATGCAAAAAGAATATGCAGCTGTTTTCATTTTTAGTTATCAGATTTACCGTTATGTGCCTCCTTCATGAATTACAACGCGACAAAGACTTACATTAATTACATATCTCTTGATTTCATTGCCTTGCATTCAATACTCAACTTCCTGCGTCATCTTTTTTGTGTCATCTAGTTAGTAGGTTATGTTCACATCAATGATAACAAAGGCTCTTAGCAAATACATTATCATCATCACAATCCACGAATATCACATTTTTATTGGATTATCAAACAGATCGAATCCATTCTTTTTTCCTCCCACTGTCTTTTTCATTCTCTCTCTTAGTCTATATGTTTTCTGTGTGTATGTGTGTATGTGTGTCTGTCCTTCTCTCTTTCTCTATAGATGTCATTCATGTATGTAACTCATTCTTCGTTAAACGGAGAGTTTCAATCCAGAAGGTGCTACATTTTAGCGGGGATCTTTTAAAAAGTATATCAATGACTTTTTAGTTATCAGTTTTTATAGAAAGGTATTACATCCTCTTTAACGTATATATATTCATATATCATAGGTATATTGCCTCACATAATGTTTATCATCTTTAAAGAAATCAATTAATAAATTATATAATTTTTAGAAATGTTCATGATTCTGATTTATGTAGATTAAACTCCTTTATTAAGAATGAAGTTGCGTTTGACTGTTTTCTGTTTGTTTGTTGATGTTTGTTTGGTTTTGAAGAAACAAAAATCTTCTGGAAACAGCGCTTTTAAAAAAGTGTTTCATCTAAAAAATAGCTTAATCTAAAAAAAGATCGTTGAAATAATATGATATTTTAAACTTAATGCAATTTTGCGCTGATCGTCTAGGCTGGCAAATGTACCGTATGCAATTCTAATCATGAAACTTAAAGCTATGGTCACAAATGTTCGTACGAATTCCAGAGCTCGTAGAGATTCGCAGATGTCGCAAAGTTGCTTAATTCCTTCTTACGACGTTCGTACGAACGTCGTTTAGATTTTCTTTGTTTTTTCCTTAAGGATGCCTTGAGTTCTTCTAACGTCAGGCTTACGGCCATCTTAGAGTTGTTGTTCTCGCAAGATAGTCGTAGGTGTAACTGACGGCATTCTCAAATCATTCGTAAGAAGATTTTACGATTTTTTTTTTGTATATTTATTTGGGCTGCAAAATAAGCGCTGCATCAATTGCATTAGGCGTTCTTATGAACGCCGTAAGAGCCCTCTATAAACAACTTAAGGCGTTCTTACGAACATCGTAAGAATTTGAGGCTTCTAGTATTGCCTTTTGACCCTATGAAATGAACGAAGATCTTGCGTGGTTCTTACGATGTAATTACGACGCTCGTATAGCTGCCTAAAGCCCACATCACACCAAACTAGTTCTCACTACGTTCTCGAAAATGTTGCCAAACGGGCTCAAACTGTGTGCGAACGGAGTTGAACGTAATAACAACTGTTTGCATCCTGTTTCCGGACTTTTTGGACGGGCTCGAACTGAACTAATGTCTCTAATACGATCCTAGTTCGTTCATGAACAGTCCACAATACGTCCAACTCGTCTGTACCCGTCCACAATCAGTTCATATCAAGTTCAGATCGGATAAATTTGATATTTCCAAGCAGTCCAAACCATTTTTACTAGTTCGGAACTTGTTCTAACTAGTTTATAACCCAACCACTCCGTTCGGAGACAGTTCAACTCGTCCTCATCTTGTTCTTAGTGCGTTCGAACGCGCTTCTATCGTGCTTTGCAATCCCGTCCTGGTTCGAGGGCTATACAAACCCAGCGCGTTCTTCCTCATTGATGCTCGACCACATCACGTACGTACGTGGTTACACGTTCCTAGTATGATCGAAGTACGGCATGCAATTCCGTTCGTATACGTCCATCTCGTTTTAAGTACGTTGTCACTCCGTCCAATTGTAGGACGGGGAGAATTTTGAACAGGCTCAAAGTTCTAGACCACCCTTCCCGTCCAAGCCAGTCCGAGCCCGTCCATGAAGTCCTTAAAAAGATCGTAAATAGTTGCTAATACGTTCACTCCGTTGACACACAGTTTGAGCCCGTTTGGCAATTTTTTCCAGAACGTAGTGAGAACTAGTTTGGTGTGATAGGTGCTTGGCTTGAATGTCTTGATCTGCAAAGCCTAAAGCGTTGAAGTTGAATGAGAATGAGGAATGGCGAGAACGCTCTGGGTTTTTATAACTCCGGAGTCAGGACGGGATTGCACACGCTTTAGGAGCACATCCGAACGAGATGAGGAAGAGCTGAACTGCCTCTGAACAGGGTGGTCGGGTTAAAAACTAGTTAGAACAAGTGGCGAACTAGTTAGAATGGGTTTCGACGTATTGGGAACGAGGTAGAACTAGTTAATAATGGGTTTAAACTGACTACGGACTGGCTTGGACTGCTTAATCTTACCGATCTGCTGAACTTAATATGAACTGGCTGTGGACGGGGAACAAACGAGATGGACGTATTGAGGACTGTTTACGAACGAAGTGGATCGTATTATAGACATTTTTTTACACATTCTGCCCCGACCACAACCCGTTTTACGATTTTCTAGGACGGTTCCAGAACGTAGTGAGAACTAGTTTGGTGTGATGGAGGCTGTACGAAGAGAGGGTGCTGTAAAAGGTAACTCGATGAACAACGCAAATCTATCGGCCCCTCAGGCAGAGAAGTCAGCCAACGGCTCGGGAGCCATCCACTCGGTGTTAGGAGGTGAGAGTCCGGCTGGTCACTCAATCGAAACCTTGACAATGGATGGGTCAGTTGTGAATGGTTCGGTCAATGGTGACACGCCTCGCGGATTTTGTGGTATATATGAAAGAAAGTGACCAAGAGGCGGGAAAGCTGAATGCAGCGAACGCTGTTCAATCAACTGAGATTTTGGAAATGGAGGAAATAGTGATCGACAGTGGTACTGCTTACAAACAAGATGGAGCAAAGGGAGGTGAGAAATCTAGAAAGACGAATGCAATAAAGGAGAATGTTATGGCTGAAATGAACGGAGTTGGGGAAGGAGAGATGAGTGCAGTGTCTGAAGATTTGCAATCTAGCATTAAAGCTGCCCTCTTGTCGAAACCGGTAATCGACGCTATCGTCAAGGCGGTGTCCATTGCTGTAACCGAGAAGGTCTCGAACGACGTATATACAGCTTTAGAGTTTGACCTTGAGTCGAAAGTGGCCAACATCACCAAGCTGGAGAGAGAAATGTCAACACTGAAGAGAGAGATAAAGGCATGCCACGAAGCCAATGAAGAGCATGAGCTACATAGCAGAAGAAACTGCTTACGGTTCCATGGCATCCACGAATCGCCGGAGGAGAATACAGATGATTTGGTTATTGAAGTGGTAAAGGAGAAATTGAAAATTGATCTGAAGCGAGAAGATCTGGATAGGAGTCACAGGAATCCAGTTCGCGGGCGACGTAGGGAAGGTGATCGTGGGGCTCCACCTAACCCCATCATCGTGAAGTTCATTCGCTACAATCGTCGAAGAGAGATATATGACTCGCGGTCAAAACTGAAAGGAACCAACATCTTCATACACGAGGACTTGACTCGAGAACGCAGTGACCTCCTCTTCAAAGTCAGATCACATCACAATGTAAAGAGGACCTGGACATATGATGGGAGGATTTTTGCGCTCATGGAGGATGGAAGGAAGGTGACAATCACAAAGGATGCTGACCTGGAACGATTAAATTGAACTTGATATGATGTACATCTCCGGATACAACATTTTTTTAATATGAGACTGAAATATCCCTGCATAACCTGTAATAAAAATGTTAATTGGAATCAAAATGCCATATTATGTGTTTATTGTAGAAAGTGGATACACTTAATTTGTTCTTCTGTCAGTAGTGAATTATTTCAATCGAACTCCGACTGGGTATGTGATGCCTGTTTATTACGTCAATTGCCATTTTATAACACAGATGATGATTGTGAAAGTGATAATATAATCAATGGACCCCTATTTTTTACGGGGAAGGAGGATGATTCTGATTTCGAAAACGATATATTTAAATCTTTGGATAAATTCAATGGCTTTAATATAGCTCACTTAAATGTTTGTTCTTTGTTAAAAAATATTGAAATATTATAATGGGAAATAATTTTCATGTTGTGACTTTTTGTGAGACCAGACTCGATGATAGTATCACGAATGACGATATATCTGTGCCAGGTTATCGTAATCTAAGAAGAGACAGAAACAGATCTGGAGGAGGAATAATCGTATATTTTCAAGAATCTGTAAATTGTACAGTCCTTACTGAGCTACAATCTAATTCTCTTGAATTGTTATGTATTCAGGTTAATTTAACTCATCAAAAGCCTTTTATACTTATTCCATGGTATAGGCCCCCCGACTCAAGTATTCATGTTTTTGATTTGCTTGAAACTGTCTTAGAAAATGTGGAAGCCACATCCTTAGACTATCTGTTGATTGGTGACATAAACTGTGACTTGTTACAGAATAATCCCACTTGTCATACTAAACGATTGTTACAAATTGCTCGTGAGTATAATTTGCATCAACACGTTGAAAAACCAACGCGTGTTACCCAGTCTACGAGTTCTTTAATTGATTGTGCATTTTCCTCAAATATATCTAAAATCAAGCAATGTGAAATTTTTGTGTTACTTTAAGTGACCATTACATGGTTGGTCTTTCATGGGGTAATACTAAACCCCCCTCTAACAGTCTAATGATAATCATTGTTATACTCGTTCTCGTAACACGAAGAAAATTGATTTTGACCAGTTAAATCAAGAATTACAAGATATCGCATGGGATGATGTATTAGGTAATGACGATGTGCAAAAGGCTTACAATACATGGGAAACTAAATTTAGTGCTATTTTAGATCGCCACGCACCTGTAAAAAAGAAAAGAGTGCGTCAAAAAAGGTCGCCGTGGATGAATAAATTGATTCTTGACAGTATGCATAGGCGCGATCGCTTTAAAAGAATTGCGAAAGGTCGAAGTCTGATAGGGATTGGCAAGACTATAGAAATTTGCGAAATCTTGTAACTTCTCTTATTAGGAAGGAAAAAAAGAAATATATCACTGTAAATATTCTAAAGAATAGAGGAAATTCCGGTGAAATGTGGAAGTTGTTAAAGTTTTTATGTCCTCAAAAAAAAAAATCAAACTTGTTCAAAAAATTATTGTCAATAATACTGAAGTTATTGGAAATAAATCTATTGCCAATGCTTTAACGATTTTTTCAGCCAGATTGCAGAAATTCGTAAGCAAAGTGTAATATTTTTACCGGATCCCTATCAGTTTTTGGACAGTGTTACCGTTCATGATGAATTTGTTTTTTTCTCAAGTAACATGTGAAAATGTTAAATCTTGTTTTAAGGAAATTCCTAGTAACAAGGCTACTGGTCTTGATCACCTTCCTTGTTGTGTTCTGAAGAATTCATTGTCGAATATCATGAACCACTGACGCACATTATAAACTTGTCTTTAAAAGAAGGTCGTGTCCCCCATGAATGGAAACGGGCAAGCATAACTCCTTTGTTCAAAGGCGGTGATAACATGCTTCCTGTTAACTACAGGCCAATATCCGTATTATCCGTCTTGTCAAAAGTACTTGAAAAACTTGTTTTCAAACAAGTTTATTCTTATTTAGACAAAAATGATATTCTGGTTAGTAATCAATATGGATTTCGCCCTAAGTATTCAACCGCGTTTGCATTATTAGATTTAATTGAAAATATTAGGTAAGCCATTGACACTGGCAATGTTGTCGGTATGGTGTCACTCGATCTTTAAAAAGCATTCGATATGGTATCTCACGATATACTCATTCATAAATTCAAGTTTTATGGTTTTCATGACAATGTAATAGAGTGGTTCAAGGATTATTTTTACTTGAGAAGTCAAATAACAGTTATAAATGGTAATGAATCAACCGCGTCTTTTATCAAACACGGTGTAGCTCAAGGTAGTATAATTGGCCCACTTTTATTTATTTTGTACCTAAATGATTTGCCGAAAGTTGTTCGAAATTGCTCCATATCCCTTTATGCAGACGACACTTGTGTTTATTTTGCCTCTAAAGATCCGCTTCAGTTACAGAAAATTTTAACCGAAGATCTTGAGCTAGTAACAAATTGGTTTTCCCATAATGAATTAATACTTAATGAAAGAAAGTGTAAGTTTATTCTGTTTGGGTCAAGGAAAAATCTTTTGAAATTTCAACATGTCAAAGTATGTATCAATGGTCATTCTCTGGAAATTACTGATGAATTAAAATATTTAGGTGTCATTTTGGATAAATCATTGTCATGGTCCCCCCAAATTGAAAATACAAAATCAAAGATACTCCGAATTTGTTTTGTGTTGCGACGAGCTAGACCATATATTGATAGGGACACTGCTATTGTTTTATATCACACAATCGTATTTTGATTACTGTCATGTCGTTTGGATTTGTCCTTCTTCCCATCATTTACTTAAAGGGATCCGGTAACTTTGTCTCAGATTCTGAAACAAAATTCAGGATTTAGCACATGCTGCAATGATAATTATATACCTTTAGGTCAGTCAGGAACCCCATGACTTTTAGAAGCCGATCGTCTGTCTGATTCTCAAGATATTTATGATTGGAATTACAAATTTTGAAAACCGTTCGCCGAACGGTTTTCATAACACTACAGTCTACTGGGGAAAATGAGTATGGTAAAACCGGTCACTCAAAGATTTTTTTACTTTTTTGAGGCACTTCTTGATCATTTTGAAGCGCGATTATTTTAGGGCTTCAATATTACACCATATCACAGACACTGGTAACATGTAGGACCGTGTATCTCAGATTTAAGATTGTTAAACGATCCCTTTAAATTGCAAATATTACAAAATAGGGCCTTGAGAATAGTTTTGAATGTAGATTGTAGATATAGCAGAAAAGATATATATAATAATGTAAAAATTGATTGCATTAGCAATAAGATTAAAAAGGACTTATTAATTTTAATTTTTAAACGGATCCATAACCTGGCACCACCATCTCTATGTTCGAAAATAATTGTTAAGGAAAGTTTTTATTCTTTACGCAACCACAAATGTATTCTTCACTTAGGCACACCACGGACAAACTTTCTTTAAAATAGCTCACTTTATATTGGTATCAAACTGTTTAATAAACTCCCAGAGTCAATCCGCTTAGCTAATAACATAAACATTTTCACCAGATTGATTTCTAAATTATACTCCAACCCTTTCTAGTTTCATTAATATATTTTTTTTCCCCCTTATGTTTAACTTGCATTTGTATTTCTTTTGTTGAACTTGTATTATGTTTATTTTGTTTCAATTTGTATTTCTTTTTTTCTTTCTTAACATTTACTTATTTTATATTATGTATTTATTATTGTTTAATTTTGTGTGTTATCTGTTTATTCATATGTATTTTAATGTACCATGTACGGACATGCTGAAAAACAGCTATACTAAGCTGAAAGCATGTTTTTTAATCACCGTATTTAAATAAATAAATAAAATAAACAAAATGTGTGACCGAGGCTTTAGCTATAGAAAACGTGATTAAAATTAGTTAACAAATTCGTTATCGCCCCAATGGAATCAACTCCGTTCGGAATAAAAGCGAGTTTGAATGTAGCCCCTTTGGAATGAAACGAAATATTTGTTATCGAAATTAACTAACTTTCAACAAACACGTATATGCAATACAAAGGGCAACTGCTTCCTATTGTGTTTGACGCGTATATTTATAAAGGAATAATCAATTTCGGTCAAAAGTGTATTGATCACCTTTCAGAATAAGCGCTTCATATACATGTACACTGTTGGTCATTATGGTGGAATTATTATTTTACCCCAATTTATGGAATGATTTTGACAATGATTTATTCCTAATAGATCTAGATAATAGTATACATTCTCACCTAGGTCACCTAGTTGATTAGCATAGTAGCATACACATGCTTTGGCAGTCACGCAAAACAAACACTTACAAATTATTATTCAATAAAATCTGAGAATGTATATTATTATCTAGATCTATTAGGAATAAATCATTGTCAAAATCATTCCATAAATTGGGGTAAAAATAATTATTCCACCATTATGACCAACAGTGTATATATCAGAGACAAATCAAGTTACATACAATTTCGATATGTACTCACTTAGTTGGATGTTGGATTCTGACCAGTGCAGTTGATGATTGTAGAATCTAGTAAAGATTGACCTGACAAAGCTGAGCAGTGGGCTAATGTAGCTTTCTTTCAGCTCTCTTCATTAGTAAAAGGTTCAGTATTTCGGCAGGTTTATTGGCAACCAGTCATACAATCTTGGCTGAGATTGATGACGCACAAAATGGACTTTACCAGGCCTATTCTTTAAAGTAAAGTATGAAACGCAAACATGTACAGAAATGTTGATAAATAGTAGTAATTTATAATGATTTCCTCTTCATGAAATGAGAATAATACAAATTGTGTCAGTGCAAGAATGTTCCTTCGCAGGTAAGATGGACGTATTTCTTCGATCTTCGGAAGACCTGTTAACCGCTCACGAAGAAAACTTTATGTGGCACTGATAGTTGCTAAATTCGCTGTGCTAGATATTAACACCAGACAGTCGCTTTTCAACGCCCAATAAAACATCTACATGGTATTATGCAAATGAGATATCTTCCAACAACCAATCAGATTGATTACCGCGTTTCCTTGACTATTTATTGCCAGTTTTGCTCACGGTTTTATGTCACATGGCACCAGGGCAACATTGATAGTTGTTAAATTCGCTTTGCTAGATATTAAAACCAGACAGTTAATTTTCAACGCCCAATAAAACATCTACATGGTATTATGCAAATGATATCTCTTCAAACAACCAATCAGATTGATTGCCGCGTTTCCTTTATAGCTAATTTCGCACGCGGTTTTAGGTCACATGGCACCAGGGCAATATAACTACCCTTGATGCGAATATAAACGAATATAATTATAATTGTATAAGTGTCGTGGTATAGTGCATACGCCGTCTGACTGTGAATCACTTGGTTTGCGATTCGAGTCCCACCGCGGCACTATTGACCTTCATTTGCCTTTCTCCACCCATGTGTTGAATAAGTACCGAAAGGAAGGGATTCATTAATTTCAGTGAGCACTGAAATCGATAGCCTTGCAGGATTAGTATTGGGGCGCCTTGAACTCCCTGAGTGGTGGATATGTGTCATATAAAACATCCATTCTTGTTAGACTATAATCTAGTGACATAAATTTGCAATATCAATGTTCGCAGAGGGAAAATATATATTTGTGGTCAATCATGCCCAACGTACACATATTTAATCATGGCACTTGTCCTTAATTTAAAATGAATAATCCCAGTTTACCTTGTATCCCCCCCCCTTTTTTAGGAGGGGGGGGGGGGGCGGGGTGGTTGCATCGCTTACAACTGCCATATCTCCAAAATATATTTTTCTGAAAGTTTCTGATAGTCAGAGAGTACACTTGTAAAGACCTTTCATATTAATCGCTTAAAATATAATAGTACTAAAAATAAGTTAAAATGTAATATACCAATAAGGAAGTGGTATAGCTGTGTAAGATAATGGCAAAAAAGTATGATACGGGTTTTCACTGAACTCTGTGCTTTGAAAGAAGAAATGTGAAGCGTATTGTAACGGCATCATATTCAAAAAGGAGAGAGCCTTTTCCCTTTTCTTTGTTGGTCGATTGTATTTTGCTGAGGAACATTAAACAGCAAAAACATCAACATCGATGACGGACGAAGACGACGACAATATATCTGAAGGACTGTTTTGATACGATAATGATTGAAAGCAGCGGGTGGCAAGGTTTAATATTACTACTTATAATATTGATACTACTGCTACTACAACTACAACAACAACAACAACTACTACTACAACTACTATAACTACTACTAATACTACTACTGCTACTACTAAAATGGACCATGACTACTACTCCCATTGTTTCTGATACTACTTCTTCTATTGATACTAGTACTGCTACTTCTACAACAATACCAACAACTACTATTGCTACTAAACCTACTAGTATTTCTACTACTAAAAGTACTATGACTACTACTTCCACTGCTTGTACTATACTACTCAGGCGCGTACGCAGGGGGGGGGTATTTGTTATGTGTATATTTTTAACCCCCCCCCCTTGGTTATTTTTTTATATTTTTTATATTTTGTTGTTATAAAAACCAACCTCAAAAAAAGAAAAAAATTATGCCCATGGCTAACCTAAAAAAGGTGACCTTACCCCCCCCCTTGAAAAATTCCTGCGTACGCCACTGATACTACTGATACTTCTAGTACTGCTACTTCTACAACAACAACACCAACTATTATACTAATACTAGAATAGTTCTACTGATGCTAGTACTTCTGCTTCTACTACTATTTCTTCAGCTACTACTACTACTACTACTACTACTACTACAATGACTGATACCGGGGTAGTCGTTGAAATCATGAACGAAGGCAGAAAGAGAATGAACTCCTCTCCCCCCCCCCCCCTCTCTCTCTCTCTCTATCTCTATCCTCATGAACGAAGGCAGAAAGAGAATGAACTCCTCTGCCCCCCTCTCTCTCTCTCTCTCTGTGCCTCTCTCTCTCTCTGCCTCTCTCTCTCTCTCTCTCTCTCTCAATCGCTCTATCCTTCTCTCTTTCTATACATGCATCTATGTATATATTTAAAGAAAATGATCCCATGAGTCATCCATTTTGGAAGAAAAAAACAGAGAGTTATATTTTTGTCTTGGAACTAATTGAGAAAGAAACGTTTGAGTAATAATGGTTGCCCCAGATTTTGGGAAAATTGCTTCATTAATACAACTTTAAATTATAGGTAGCATTATACCCATACACTCCCAAGGTAAATTTTCGCGCCATCCCTACCCCCTCCCCCACCACCACTACCACAACCACCACCACCACCAGTGTTTGTCGATTTCTGGATCTATAGGACAATGTCTACCTTCATATTATTCAGCCAAGTTTTCTCATGTAAATGAGCGGAAATAGAATTGTATTGAAATGTGAGGATAACCTCTGATTTCTTGTTTCGAATAGTCATTAAGTGTACTTTCGTGAAAGTTAAAATGGTAGAAAAATATAAGGATTGCGAAATGTACTTTCAGCTTCTATTTCCTTAGTAGTCTTTAATACTAATTTATGATGATTTGGTATAATTCTTTGAATCTCAAGTATGCTTTCAGCACGCACCCGGCCTACCGGAACATGCTTTACATCCGCTTTGAAATGGACTGATGATATAACCTCTGACTGCTTTTGTTTCGAATAATCATTAAGTGTACTTTAGCGAAAGTCAATGTGGTATAAAAACATAACGATTGCGAAATGTACTTTCAGCTTCTATTTCCTCATATAATATTCTTCACAGAATAACGCCAACGGTTTTGGGGATAGATTCTTTACTGTTACAGTAGTCTTAAATACTAATTTCTTATGATTTGGTATATTCCTTGAAAGAGGATCTGAAGTATACTTTTAACACGTACCTGGACGTCGGAACATGTTGTACATCTGCTTTGCTCGATCCCATGTAATCTGTGCAGGAATATCACGAATTATGTACTATAATAGTTTTATTTAATCGATTCGCATCTTTAACAAAATTAACATAGATATGTGACGATCACATGCATAATACATTATTTGTAACATCAAAACAATATAAATATATACATAAGATATACGAGGTCAAGGCAAAATGGAAAGAGGAGAAGAAGATATTGCAAGAGAAAGAAATATAGAGTGAGATAGAGAGAGAGAGAGAGAGAGAGAGAGAGGGGGGAGGGAGAACCGACAAGCATAGAGAAGGAGATGAAAAGAGAGAAGGTGAAAGTGCTGATAAATGAAAAGAAATGAAATAATCACCGTATTCATGCTACATAAGATACCCCATAATACAGAACTACTCAAATACGGGTGGCATCATAAACAAAGTAAGGAGTGGTGAAGAGTATGGGATAAATAAGGGGGTGACGGGAGAAAAAGTCACATAAGAGTAGCTAGACTTACCCGAAAATCCATACGTGAAATGTATAGAGTGGATTTATTTTAATAGACAGATGAGAAACAGCAGGATAAAAAATATATCAAAGGCTTTGATCAAAATCGAGAGAGAACGAAGAAGAGAGACAGAGTCATACATAACGAGAGAGAGGGGGAAGAGGGAGAGATAGGGAGACAGATATCTAGGGATAGGGAGAAAGAGGGGAGGGAGAAAGAGGGGAGGGGATATATTAAATAGACAGAGACAGACAGAGAGAGAGAGAGAGAGAGAGCGAAAGAGAGTCAGACAGACATACGCTCATAGAGTGAAGGATACATATACTATCAAGAATAGAATTAGATCTAAAAACAACATTGCACGCATTTAACTTGAATATTATAGCATGACGCATGTACACAATTATGTGTCGACAATATAACAGCTGATATAAAGAAAACTATTGTAAAGTCTTGTATCTATTGATTAGGATTATTTATTCATTAATTTCATTTATTTTGGAAAGGGTATCCCAAATCAACATTAATTGCTTTTCACCAGGACCCTTTCATAGCTTTAAAACAGCGCCCTCAACCCGTGGGTCGTGAAGCTATGTCAGGTTGGCCATGAGGTCGGCCAAAACATCACATCTGTAAATTTGTACATGCTATTTTTCTTAAAGATTTATGTCTTTATGAAATTAGTAATGTCGTAGTTACTGACAGTCAATCCTCACATTATAATAAGCACACAATTGATTCTCTATTTTCTTTTCAGTTTTTTTCTTGTTAAGTTGTTGTAAGGTGGTGTCGAGTTTAAAACAAAGGTTGAGAAGCGCTGTTTTATCAGATATATATTCATATTAATGTATAAATGAAAACAGGGCCTATGCTTAGCTTGAATATGGATATAAGCTGAAGATAAAACACAACAAAATTAATCGCAAGAATAAAAGTGACAAACTATTAAAATGAAAGGCCTAGTCCTTTTACCTTTAAACAAAATTATTAGATAATTTATCGTGTTTATTAGTAGTAAAGCCCTTTTAGTTTTGTTGTTGTTTTGTTCGTGATGGCGCTGGTGTTATTGTTTTGGGTTTAATATTTTATTTTATTTCCCTATTGTTTTTATAATGAGCGTTGTGTCAGATTAGATTATTACAACAGGTTACTGCTCATTTTAAGTTGCAAGGTACGTGCTATATCCCATTCAGTTTGTGTTATATTTCAGGCATGGATATTTATTTATGAATGATATTTGGTATGCATGAACTTGACGTCATGGTTAAACTATTAGAGGTACCAATACATGTCCGTGCGCGCGTCATGAGGGACTGAATGCGTTAATGTGCGTGTAATATGAATTGAAGGTCGCATTCATGACGGACTGAATGTGTTCATATGCGTGTAATATGAATTGAAGGTGGGATTCACGAGGGACTAAATGTGTTCATGTGCGTGTAATATGAATTGAAGGTCGCATTCATGAGGGACTGAATGTGTTCATATGCGTGTAATATGAATTGAAGGTGGGATTCATGAGGGACTGAATGTGTTCATGTGAGTGTAATATGAATTGAAGGTGGGATTGATGAGGGACTGAATGTGTTCATGTGCGTGTAATATGAATTGAAGGTGGGATTCATGAGGGACTGAATGTGTTCATATGCGTGTATTATGAATTGAAGGTGGGATTCATGATGGACTGAATGTGTTCATGTGCGTGTAATATGAATTGAAGGTGGGATTTATGATGGACTGAATGTGTTCATATGCGTGTAATATGAATTGAAGGTGGGATTCATGATGGACTGAATGTGTTTATATGCGTGTAATATGAATTGAAGGTGGGATTCATGAGGGAGTGAATATGTTCATGTGAGTGTAATATGAATTGAAGGTGGGATTCATGAGGGAGTGAATGTGTTCATGTGCGTGTAATATAAATTGAAGGTGGGATTATTTTTTTAGAGACCGAATCTCCGATTGAGTTCTTCATGGGCTATGCCTATGGAAATCTTTTCGCAATTTATTTCTCCATTCCATACTTACCTGAACACACTCTGATTTCTTGCTTCAAATAGTCATTAAGTGTACTTCAGTGAAAGTTAATGTGGTATTCACTGTATCCAGGCGCGTACGCAGTGGGGGGGGGGGGGGGGGGGTTAAACCCCCCCCTCGAGTTTTTTTGTATGTGTATATTTTGCGTATGTTTTTTGACAAACCCCCCCTTTTGAGATTCGTTTTTTTATTAAAACAAAAACAAAAACAAAAAAAAATATACCAATGGCTGACCTAAAAAAGGTGACCTTACCACCCCCCCCCCCCCAACGGGACAAAATGTCAAATTTTCAAATTTAAAGACAAAAAAAAAAAAAAATGTCCTCTTACCCCCCCCCCCCTCCCCCCCCCCCCCCCCCCCCCCCCCCCGCTTATTAAGCGGCTGGCTGAGTCGTTGCGAAATTTTGGGCCCGATTTTAAAACCCCCCCCCTTGAAAAAAATCCTGCGTACACCACTGACTGTATCTATTTGATATCCTCTTCCAGCAAGTATGCCTACAACCCGAAATATCAGATGAACTTGTTCATATATGATGCGTGTTATATGAAGAGAGGGTAAGATCTTTCTAAAAGACCAAATCACCTATTGAGTTTATACATGTGTTATGTCTCTATCAAAGCGGCAGATCACCTAAATCGTCTCCGTGACGAATTCAATGTTTAGTTTTGTTATTATTGCTGCACTTGTATTCGTTGAATGAGAAAGATTTGCACTGTATTTGTGTGTGTGAATAATATGTGATGCATTCCATCTCATATAATAGGGCGATCCAATTGATGCAAGTGTCAAAGTGTAGACCCATATATTCATGTGGACCCATTACAGATGCACAAGAGGCTCCCTACAAAATGAGTATCTAGCCCCCCCCCCCCCCCCCCCCCCCCGCTTATTCAGCGGCTGGCTGAGTCGTTGCGATTTTTGGGGGACTTCCAAAAAAAAAAAAAAAGTGTCCGCTTACCCCCCCACCCCCGCTTATACAGCGGCTGGCTGAGTCGTTGCGAAATTTTGGGCCCGATTGTAACCCCCCCCCCCCCCCTTGAAAAAATACTGCGTACGCCACTGACTGTATCTATTTGATATCCTCTTCCAGCAAGTATGCCTACAGCCCGAAATATCAGGTGAACTTGTTCATAATGATGCGTGTTATATGAAGAGAGGGTAAGATCTTTCTAAAAGACCAAATCACCTATTTATTTATTCAGTTTTATTTAAAAACAGGGTAGTCTTTTCAGTGCCAGAGGCCTGCTTTACAAAAGAGCCCTGTACATACAAAGATTTACAAAAAATAGAATACATTGTAGAAAACAAAGACATTATATAAACAACATACCATAAGAGAGCTAAAACAGCTTAAAAACTAGATCAAAATTAACATAAGGCCTGAACTATTAAACATTAAGATATTATTGATACAATACAAAATACAAATACAAATACACATGCCATAAATAAATAACAGGCATAAAATCAAAAGGGTAAAAGGTAAGAAATAAAACTACTACAGACTACACAACTACAAACAAACAAAACAAACAAAACTAACTGTAATAAGTCATAATATAACATTAGGTACCAGTGCATGCATTAAAGTGGAGGGAGTGAATTAATTTGTTTTTTGAACATTTGGAGAGAAGTTGCCGTGCGAATATGAGTCGGGAGATTGTTATAGATGCTTGGAGCGATGAAAGAAAAAGATCGTTTTTTAAATTCAGTCTTGGGTTTTGGGATAAATAAGGGATTCAAGGTAGAATGACGAGTAACATAGTAGACTGGACGTTTACAAGCAAAAGGTTCTAAATAATAAGGGGCTAGATTATTGAGTATTTTGTAGACGAAAATGCAGTAGTGGTAGTTGATTCTATTTTCAACACTTTGCCATTGAAGAGTGCTTAAAAGGATGTCTTTTGTGGTTAGATAGTCTGCATTAAGGACTAATCTTGCATATCTGTTCTGCGTCCTCTGTAATTTGAGTAAATCTTTCTTTTTGCACTTGCCCCAAACAACTGAACAGTAATCTATATGTGGAAGAATGAGCGAGTAATAAAGATGTTTCAGTAGGCTTTGGTTCAAATAACTCTTAATCCTTCTAGTGCATGCAATAGCCCGATTAATCTTATTAGTCACATTCAATATGTGTGGTGTCCAACTTAGACTTTGGTCAAGGGTTACGCCTAAATATTTGATCTCGGTAACATTCTCAAGATAGTCTCGTCCATGACAGATTTTCAAAATTTGGTTCTTAGTTTTATGTTTCGTTCCAAAGACCATCACTTTAGTTTTCTTTGCATTTATTTCCATACTATTTATTTCAAACCATTTACGCAGTAAATCATAATATTTTTGTAGTTTCTTCTGACTGCTTTTTAAATTGTTACCTTTACAAAACAGTGCCGTGTCATCAGCGTACAGAGCAATTTTGGTTTGTTTACTAAATCTCAAGTTACACATATCATTAAGAAATAAGCAAAAAATTAGGGGGCCCAAAATAGACCCTTGGGACACACCAGAGTAAATCTGTAGAAAATTGCTTTGGACACCTTGAAATGAGACGCATTGTTGCCTATTCGTTAGGTATGAAGAGAACCAGTCTAATTCAACATAATTAATACCATAATATGGCATTTTTAATAACAATATTTCGTGAGATATAACATCAAACGCCTTTTTGAGATCAAGGAATATCGCCCCTGTTATCAAACCACAGTCAATATTGTTTAACAAGTAATCAGTTATTTCAATTAGACAAGTTGCAGTTGAATGCTTTGGGCGAAAACCCGATTGGCGCTGAGATAGCAGTTTGTATTCTTGGAGATACTCATAAAGCTGGGCATGGAATGCCTTTTCAAGTATCTTGGACAGACAGGACAATAAAGAAATTGGCCTATAATTGCCAATGTCACTTGTTTCACTACTTTTTGGTACTGGAATAATCTTGGCTCTTTTGAAATCACTTGGGAAGCATCCTGAGCTTAGATATTTGTTAAAGACTATTGAGAGTGGTTCAGCAATAAAAGGGGCAGCGATTTTTTAATAATCTTGGATGTAAGTCATCCAAACCAACAGCTTTGTTAACATCAATTTTCCCAAGTTCTCTTTTTACAAACTCCGAATCTATGCTTTGGAATTTAAACGTTGATCCAACCTTTGATAATGTATTCAAGGAATTAAAACTTTTTTGGTTAAGAGGAGAATGTCGTTTTCCAACACTAACAAACAATTCATTGAATGACGTTGCAATTTCTACTTTATCTGAAGTCATATGAGTCCCTGTGTTAATATTCGGATTAACTGAAACATTTTTCTTGGGGAGTAATTTTTTCAGGACTTTCCACGAATCTTGCAATTTGTTTGCACATTGTTGAAATTTGTTGCGAAAAAAGTCCCTTTTCAGCTTTTTATTTAAGATATTTACTTTATTTCTGAGATATTTATATTTATTCCAAAGTTCATTGATTTCCTGACCTGCTTCTGCTGATTTTTTAAGTTTGTCAAACTTTCTTTTATAATAGTCACGATCCCTAGATAGAGCCAGGTATTCAGTTGTAATCCAAGGAGACCCATTTAGTTTCTTTCTTACTGTAACATGGGGAGCATGTTTATCAGCTAATGCCTTGAATGCTTCACTGAATTTCTCCCAGCAATACTCTACGTCCTCGTCTACGACCTATTGGCCCGAATTCACAAAGGAGGTTTGTCGACAAACCGAGGTTTATGTGCGTCATACGACGCGTTTTACGCGTTTTTTACAAACCTGGTTTGTAAAGAACAAAAGGAGGTTTGGCGAAACAAAAGGAGGTTTGAGCTCAAACCTTGGTCTGAGCCCAAACTTTGCTTTGTGAATTCGGGCCAGTGAGTTTATACATGTGTTATGTCTCTATCAAAGCGGCAGATCACCTAAATCGTCTCCGTGACGAATTCAATGTTCAGTTTTGTTATTATTGTTGCACTTGTATTCGTTGAATGAGAAAGATTTGCACTGTATTTGTGTGTGTGAATAACATGTGATGCATTCCATCTCATATAAAAGGGCGATCCAATTGATGCAAGTGTCAAAGTGTAGACCCATATATTCATGTATATGTTATATGAAAGTTACATAATAGATAGAGAAAGGTAATTGATAGGTTATATTCTAAAAGGGGCACAGTTCGTTATTGTGAAATTGTGGGTATTATGCATTCTGCCTTTAAAGGCCCGGTCACACAGGGAGGACGCATGGGGAACGCACGGCCAGCGCATGGGAAATTTGCAATTTTGGCCAGTGCGTTGTCGTGCGCCCAACTTTTGACACCAAATGCAAAGCGTGTTGCTAGCGCGCTGAGCGCATACAGGGCGCATACAGGGCGCATACAGACCGTACCCAGAGCGCACATGATAACAACTTCCACGAATGCACAGCGTGTTGCTAGCGCGCTGGACGAATGGTCCACGCATGCACCGCGTTCTACGACGCACGGCCAGCGCATTGGAAATCGGAAAAGGTCGTGTGCCTAACTTTTGTCATGATTTTGGAAAAGCTAGCGAGCTGACAAAAAAATGCACAGCGTGTAGCTAGCGCGCTGTGCGTATACAGGGCGTGTGCCCCGCGTATGTCTGGCGCTGGTCTAGCGCGCTCAACGCACGTCTGGGCGTGCCTTTGGCGTGTACATTCATGCGTCGAGCTCCGCGCACACTTTTGAGCATGCTCAAAAAATCCTGACGCACACAGCGAATGACGACGAATGCATAGCGCTGGTCCAGCGTTGGTCCAGCGCACTCGACGAACGAGTAACGAGTGATGACGCACGCCTAGCGAACGACAACGCACTGGCCAAAATTGGAAATTTTCCATGCGCCGGCCGTGCGTCCCGCATGCATTCCCTCTGTGTGACCGGGCCTTAAGTTATTGGCTTCTACATATCTTCGTGGTGGTAGAAATACGGTATACTACACAACCTACTCCAATTCTTTGAAACTTAACATGTCTCTTTTAAATGTCCGCAAAAACAAACGCTATGTAAACGACAATGAAATACATGTTTAGATAAAAGTGTATATCTTAAAGGGGAGTTATAACGTAAGGAAAAAGGGAGACTTATCAAAAGTTTCGTAGTTAAACTGTTTATTAGTTATGTTTTTTTCTTTCATTTCAACTTTAAAGGAGGTCAAGTGCTAGAGACATATTCACGAGCGGATAAACAAAAGATGCCCACCACTCACACGCTCACAAACACACACACGAAGGGTGCGGGAATGTGTGCGTGTCAGTGTGTATGTTTTAATGGATGCATTAATATTCTTTCTGGGCAGTCTATACATGAGCAAAACCACTGCCATGACTACAATTTCCGTAGATAATTTCCGCTGCATCTTCAAGTATTTTTTTATTTAGGGGGGGGGGGGGCTTGGATTGACGGGCTGTACGTCGGCACCATGCTCAATAAGCTAAATGGGGCTGATGAAAAGAGGGATTAACCCGATTGTGTTCGTCAAAAGAAGAACGAGAGAGAGAGAAAGAGAGAGAAAGAGAAAGAGAGAGCGAAAAGAAAGTGAGTTTGTTAAAATAGGGTATAAATGAAGGAATGAGATCAATTGAAATAGAAAGAGAGAGTGAGATGGAAATATGTGAGTGGGTGAGAGCGAGCCAAAACTTCGGGGAGATACCCTACATTCAGCTCCCCCCCCCCCCCCTCCCCGGAACAATAGGTATAAAGTAAGTATCTACGCTAATTGATACGGTATCAAACTAAACTGTACTCATTTGACCGGGTAGTCGATATCACATCAGGTTGGCCTCTTACAAGGTTTGTTTCCTTTTTTGGCCACTGCCCTCCTCACTTTTATAATTCATCTTATGTATTGTCATACATTTGTCTGTTTATATATGTATTTTCATCTGTTGATCTCTTGAGGAGAAATAAATAAAACTGAAACATCCAAATATGGTCATGAGTGAAATATGCTGATTGCAAACCTCGTAATCGATGTCACGTGACGAGCTTCGCATTAATTATAACTTTGTATCTTGTGGTTGTTGTAAATAGTGTACCTTTGATCGAGTGCATGCAAGCCTGCTCACCCTACAAATTAACCTAGGAGAAAAGAAGGGGAAAAAATGCGTTTATACGGTCGTAGTTGTAACTATAGAGCTACTGCACGTCAATAAGTAGTATTCTACGATTTCTAAAATGAACAAAGACACTTATGACAATAGGAGAGGGGCATGTACAAGGGCTGAAAAAGAGAACGGTTTCTTATGATAAAACGAAATGGCCACTTGTCAGAAGGAAAAGGGGTACTTTTTAAAAGAAAATGGGGCACGTTTAAAATGAAAAGGGGCTCTTATTAGATGTGAAACAGAGGTGTTATGAGAAAGGGACATATGCTAGTATCAAAAGAAGAAAAAAATAAATAGAAGGGAAAGTGGGTGCACGTCATCGTCAAAACGGGCACTTATCAATATGGGAAAAGGGACATTTATGAGAAGTTGAAGGGCTCTTATCAATAAAGGAATGGGGGCACTCATCACAAGAAAAATAGACACTTATTGGAAAGAAAAAGGGGATATGTGTCAAAATAAAAGGGGCACTTATCAGAGGTGAAAAGAGGGACTTATTATAAGGGGAAGGAGTACTTCTTACAGAAAGCAGAAGGGGAACCTCCCAGACTCAGAATTGAATAGATGCAATCATAAGACGTAAAGGCGATACTTATCAGAGATGGTAAATGGCCCTTATATGAGTAACCACCCCCTTCCCCTGGTGTGCCCCCTCTTAATTGATATCACATAGCGTCAAAAAGTCTTTTTAAACGCGAACAAATTTTGGACTAAATAAAAAGACACTGTTTGACAGGTGTCTCGCTCCAACGAATTAACACAAAAGAGATCTGCATTACTGACGGGTTTCAATGTTGCACTGCAGGGGAGCCGGGGCGTCTTTCAAAGTAGGGATTCACCGACAAAAAGTGCACTTTCTGCAAAAAGAAAAAGGCACTTACAAAAGGGTTACCTCAAAGCAGAGAGAAAACAATTTTTAGTAATTGGTATACACCCCCTGTTTTGTCCTATGGATGATTTCGACATTTTCTCTTTACTGCTTCAGCACTATACTTTGCAGAATGATGTCTGTGATTGTCTGAATATTAATTTTCGAGCGAGCATAGCAAGCGAGCAAAATATTATGACAGGTGAAGCTGTACACAATTTAAGGGACAATAATATACTTCAAGCGACTGAGAGCATTTTATAATTTTGTGAGAATGAGAAAGGCCTATTATAAATGCAAGCGAGTGTAGCAAACAAGTTTTGAGGAAATTCGAGAACAAAAATGCTCTCAGTCGCTTGAAATATCTTTTTGTCCCTTAAATTTTGTGCAGCTTCGCCAGTCATACTTGTATAAAGTTAACCAATAACATATGGATAGGTAAAATCATAGCTGAGAAGGTTAAAACTTATATTTGGTTAACTAATAAATAAACAAGGGAATAATTCATTTAAAAATACACTATATTACTTGAAAATCTAATTTATTTATGCAAAAGCTTTACCCAAGAAGAACATTAACTTATTTTATACAATTTTGACAATCGTAGTTTATAAGATAATAGCTGGTTACTGAAATAATTCATTACAACGCACACGCAGGAAGGAAGCATCCATAACTTTGAATAAATGTACTTATTAAACGAGTTCGTATAGTACGTCACGGAATCAAGAAAATGGTGAATGGTGTTGGTAAACTGTTCATAATGCTAAGAATACCTTGCTTTCTAACCTATCATGCATCTTGGTGGGGGTTCTTGTAGAGTAATGGGTAAGAACGCAATAAATACCTCTGAATAACTGAAGTTAAGGGTTGAGGTCTCTTAAAGTTCGCATCTCGTGAGCCCGCACCACTGAACGTTACGTACTGCGTAGTGTAGAGTTCATCGACCGAAGTATGCCGCGTGTTTGTGTATGGTATCTACAAGTATGTTCTATTTTTATCACCTGAATGCTTGAAAAAAAATCATATCATAATGAATTTTCTTATTTTTTAATTCCTGAAATAAATGAAGATACAAGGCATGAAAATGAAGGTATGAGTCTAAAAGTTGCGACAAAATTGGAAAGATGTCATTGTTAAATCTCAATTAAAATAATCCTTTCCGAGTTTTTGTTCTCCCGACTGTTCAGTAAAAGCAATGCGATAGTTAAGCAGCGGTTAAGTAGCCAGGAGTTCTTGGGTTCAAATCCAACTCCACGCGCTAGTCCCCCAACGGAAAGCATTCATCCTCTTTACCTGGCAAAGTCCCTCGGAGAGGACTTAAAACTGTCGATTTCCTGGTTGGTTACATGCAAGCATGCACACGCTTTCTTAGCTGTCAGGTTAAAGCAAATCATCAAACAACTAAACAGCAACATGGTGATGAGAAGTTCATCCTAGCCAACTTCAAAGCAAGTCGGGTTATTTTAAATGGTACGTATCAAACGCAAAGATTTACACAAAAACTCTTGATCAAAAGTAGTCCTTTATAACGATCTCCCCTTCATGACATGAAAATAAAGAATATTGTGTTAGGCACACTAAACTCACCGAAATAATGGACATTGTAAACATAGTGACATGACAGACGTAACGATATCAGAATGTGTCGTAATTAACACAACTATTTGAAAAGAATCCCTGGCATTTATATTTCTGTTTTTTTTTTCTTTCTTTCTTTCTTTTCTTTCTTTTCTTTTCTTCCCTTCTATTTTGTTTCTTTGTTTGATGATGATGTTTGTACCTGACTGCTAAAGAAAGCATTGTATGCTTGTTAGATAACAACGAGCGGACATACGCTTTTAAGTTCTCTCCTAGG